>OY101448.1:13767497-13852804 GCA_956483635.1 Panzeria rudis | reverse complement strand
AAAAGCAACACAATTTCATAAATACTAGTGTAGTAGTGGACGCAATCGCCACGTCCTTACTCTAGAAGAAAATAAATTTACTTACCTTCATGGACAAATTAGCCAAATGTCACTGATGTTATGTAATAACTCTACATTAATTAGTTACATACATATACTATGCAACAAGAAAAATAACAAAGAAAACGAACAGTATTTTATGTGTTGTGGTTCTTTTATGAAGTTTTGCTTTTTTGAATTCGAGAATATAAGTCTCATTATTCAATTGTATTTGTGAATTCATAAACAATTTTTGTGCTTAAAAATGCTAACAAAAAATAGACCAACAATGCAATTTTTTCTCCAGCTCACAGAAAAAAAATAAGTTTCGTTTTTGATAACAAAAATCCCGGATGTCAATAATTTTTTTTTCAAATTTCCTGTGATAAAAAAGTTCCGCTATATTGATAACAAAATTATTTTAAAAGGTAAAAATATAAATAAAAAAAATGTTGATATAGCTGGGATACGAACGCGGGCTTTTCTGAAGTAAAGCATGCTCTTTACAGCTGAGCCATATGCCAGTTATTTTTTAATGAGATAAAACTTGTTTTAAGTACTAATGTATGAAAAGAAAAGAAATAACGTGCAGGGGAAAAAATGCATACAACGAAGTATTGTATTAAGTTAATGACAAATGTTATTGAAATTCATATTTTTTTTCAATAACATGGTTTTATTGAACATAATTCTTGTCTATGTTTTTCTGTGTATCATGTAGCTTAATATATTCTAAAGGAAACGAACGAAGCCTTTTTCATTAAAATAGGAGCAAAACTTTTTTTAGTGAGAAAACCTTTTAATTTTTTTATGAAATTTAAAATTTTTAGGCTCAAACTTTTACGATATCTCTGAAACTAATGGGCATATTTAGAAACAATGTTGGCTCGGCTTGAAGGATGATTTTGTTGTCGAATTCTGGTTTTTCTTTTTTTTACTAAATAGGGTGCACCCTTTTCCAGTTATGCTAATATATGTCGTGCAAGTTCTTTCAATTTAAAAAAATTTTAGTGCTGATTCGCGTTCAGCGCCCCAAATAACTAAAGAAACAGCTTTTAGCTCTAGGGAACGAAAAAGTTTACCGAAATTTGTAAATTAGTGATATCATTTTGAAATTTTAATTTATAAGGGATTTTTTGATATTGTTGTTTATTTTGTTAAATACGCGATTAAGATAAAAGTCGGTAAGGCAAAAACTGTTGGAAACTTTACAGACAACAACTTTGTAGAATTTTTTTTTGTTAATACATAAGAAGACAGAAAAAGAGTATTTGCTCTAACTCAACTGATTGACCTGAAATTTTTTATGAAATACCCATCGATTTGGGGTATGAGACTTGAAGAAATCCAAACTTGATTTTTGAAATTAAAGTTATAGTCATGTTGGTTTTTCATTGATTCCTTAAACTATATTCAAACTTAATTTAAAGTGATAAAAATTGATTTTACTATAAAACAGGATTCAATATTGATCAATATTGTTTTAACAGTGAAAAATACTAAATCAACGAGATTTAAGGCTACATTATTAATTTTTCGTTTAAAATTAATATGAAACAATGGTAATTTTGAAAAAGGTCTGTACTTTTGCAGAAATTTAATATAATATCTAATCAACGTTGTGACATGTTGATTTTACATTGGTATTTTTTCTGTGTGTAGAGACTCTTTTGGCACACCCAGTTTTTCATGAAATCTACAGAATTTTGAATAGCTACAAATCTTAATGGTCTGAATTAGCAACATTTCTTAACATACTCTTATAACTTTATTTACTTTTAACTTCCTTTTAGGTCATATCCGTATCAACTGGTACAAAGTGTGTCAGTGGCGAGCACATGAGCATTAATGGCACCGTCCTTAATGATTCTCACGCCGAAATAGTATCACGTCGATGCTTTATGAAATATTTGTATGCACAATTGGAACTACACTTTAATCAGGGTAAGTTGACTTTAAACTATGCTAAACAAATTAATTTTATTTAACCAATAGTCTTTTACTAGAGGAAATAAAAAGCAAATTAATATTTTATAGTTAAAATATAAATTTTGAAATATGTTATGCTGCATGTTTTCTCTTTCCGTTAAAAATAAAATTGAAAAATCTTTTGAAAATTCAAATTATTACAAAAATATTTGTTGTCCTCTTCAAAACTTACATATAATTTTCAATTGCTAGTGTTTAATGTGTATTAAAAATGAACTTCTTTTTTTTTTAATTTAAGTATTTATGCTTTTAATTTATGTACATATTTCACAATTGGTTGATGCTTTGGTTTATGAATATATATATACATATTTTTTCCTAACTGAATGTTGTGCTCATTTGTCATACATACTGCGTTTTTATTTTTATCATACGCTATCTTTAATTTTTCTGTGTGTAAAAATCATTGTAAATAACTTGTAACAATTGGTGCAATATATATATATATATATATATATATGTATATATGTCGTTACCTTAATATAGAAAGGCTCGAACTCATTTTATATTTCCAGTCGAGTTTTATTTTGCATATTTGGATGGATTAACCTAACCCTCTAATTCATCGAAATATAAAAAAGACTCGAAATAAAAAAAATGAGCTAGTGCCTTTCTACATTAAGGTAACGAACGATATATATGTTCTGATTTCAAAAAGTTGGCTTATGGGTTCAAATATGCAATTCCTTACTAAGATTCAATATTCATTAAAAAAAAACATTACTGTATTTTAACATTTCTCCATTAAAACATAAACGAAATTCTTACAAAAACTCCCATATCGGTAATCGGACGTGGATCCTTCTTACACCGAAGGAATCAGCTACTACTATGTACTACTATCTCCGAAACATAGTATTACGTTACGAGGTGAAAATTTCCAAAATAGTATATTTCATTTAAAAGTTCCCCTTAAGCTGGATCGGCGTCTGCTTCAGTATGCTTGTTGTAAAAAATATCTTGACTATTTGGCAGGAAATGACTATTTTTGTTAATACTGAAAAGTTGAAAGTAGTGGACTCGTGCCTTTTCCGACTTGTTTGATGCAAATATAGCAAACTAAAACTGGTTGTGATTAACTAAAAAGATTCGTTTATCTTAAAAAAGAATACAAATCTCGGTGAAAATCAGATATCGTCGCCACTAGACCATATGGGATACTAAAAAAAAGATCATAAATAAGATTTGTTTTCTTCGTGATTTAAATAACAATGTGAAAAAAATTACATGTTTCTAACGACGTATTCTGGCAGAGGGCATTAAAATAATATACATATACCTACGTTTACATCTGGGACTTTATTAGGGGGAGTTAAAGTTTCCCTTCTTTTGCACATCGTTATAGTGACTCAACAGAGGAAATCTAGTCAGTTTTGCATTTAAGGTATAAGATGTATTTAGCATTTTTATATAAAACACCACGGGTAACATTTTTGTAGAATATTTTAACCCTCTAACTGTTCGTTGCATGGGTATATTTGTCTCTTTCTTAAAACAAAAGGCAAAAACTCCCCTTCAGCAGCAATACAGCGGGCTGAAATGCTCTACAAAAATATTCGGCATAAAATTCTACTATAGATCTTCAAAGACACCCGAGCTTCAGATGTAATTTGAACGGCAGCAATCATTCATAACTCAAAATGTGTTTAAAGGTTAATTTCCTACTTATTCACAATTCGTTCTCGGCATAGCAAATTTTGTAATCATTACGTTTAAGGTATAAGATGTGCTCAACACTCTTATATAAAACACCACGAGGAACATTTTTGTAAAACATTTTAACTCTCTAACACTTCGTTATACCGGTCTTTTTTGTCCCTTTCTTCAAGGGGAGGCAAAAAGCTCTCTTTGAGCGGCAAAAATATTTGAAATAAAATTCTACTAAAGCTCTTTAAAGACACCCGAGCTCCAGACTTAACTTGAATGCCAGAAATTATTCAAAACTCAAAATTTGTTTAAGTGTTAATTTCGGCATAGGAAATCTTGAAAACCTTACGTTTAAGGTATAAGGTGTGTTCAACATTTCTATGTAAAACACAATGAGAAACATTTTTGTTTAGTTTCAAATTTAAAAACACCCAAAGTAAAATATGAAAATGTTGAAAAATAGAGTTTCCCATACCGGGAATCGAACCCGGGCCTTCTGGGTGAAAGCCAGATATCCTAGCCACTAGACCATATGGGATACAAAATAATATACTATTGAATTTACTTTTCTCGTTTTAAATAATTCTTTGTTTTTAAGATAACAAATAATGAAATTAAAAAAAATGCATGTTTGTTTAATGTGTGTTAATATATTGTAAATGTGAACATTTTCTTTAAAAGTGAATATTAATGAAAGGTGTGTTTGCGTAATGAATAAATTGTAATAATTTGTACAAATTATTACTGGATTGTGGTTGTATACTTTCAAATACAAAAGATTTTTTACTATCTATCCAAAACTTACTGGATAATTTATTAGTGGAAGATTACGCAAACACAGCTGCAATTAATTTATGAAATAATATTTTTTGGGTGTGTGTGGGTGTGATGATAAACTTATATGCAACAACTTAACGCTTCAAACAACATTTATAGACAGTAAAAGAAAAAAAAAACAATTGCTTCCCATACCGGGAATCGAACCCGGGCCTTCTGGGTGAAAGCCAGATATCCTAGCCACTAGACCATATGGGATATAAGGAAATACTAAAGCATAATCAAAAATATAGCAGCTTTTAATTCATCTAAATAATTTTCATAACAAATTTAACATTTCTTATTTATTTATTAATAGCTAAAAATTTATTTTGAGTTTTTACTAAAATTTAAACATCCAAGTAAGACTTTTTTTAATACATACCAATTTTTTAAACTTATTTTCTATTTATTTAGTAGAATAAAGTTTCTTTTAAATAAAATTTAAAATTAACACCGACATATTTTTAATAATTAAAGTACTAAAGAAAGAATTTTTTTTCCAAAATAAATTAACACCCCCTCCTACTTACAGTTATTTTCGTTTGTTTTTAAAACATTTTTTAAAGAAATGAAAAGCCGCCAGCAAAAAACCATGACATTAATGAAAACAAAAATTTATTTTATTTATTTTTATAGCAACAGCAAATCAGTCAATTTTCGTGAGGAACCAAGAAAATGCGCAATACCCGTACAAATTGAAAACCGGTGTACATTTTCATCTGTACATTAACACAGCGCCTTGTGGGGATGCTCGCATTTTTAGTCCCCACGAAAATGACTCGAGTGTTGATAAACACCCAAATAGGTAAAAAATTAATATCTTTGATATATTCTTTTTTTATATAATAATTTTTCTTGTTTTTTAAATATTTGCAAAAAAAATCAATTTTTACATACATAAAAAAGTAATTTAAAGAAAAAAAGAAGATAATTTACCAATAATTTATTTTGTAGAACAAGTAGAGTAAAAATAATAACAAAACAAAAAAGACAATTTTTGGATGTGAAATTTTCAAAAACTAAAGTATTTAAAAATAAATGAAAATGCGAAAGAAAACAAAAAAAAAAATAGAAAAACTCTTCCCATACCGGGAATCGAACCCGGGCCTTCTGGGTGAAAGCCAGATATCCTAGCCACTAGACCATATGGGATATTAACGGTAAACTGGCTAAATGCGACCCGCTGTCTACAAACTCTCATACACACAGAAATAACATTTATTTTTAAATACTTGAATTTTTGAAAATTCTCAAAAATTAATTTTAGTTTAAATTATTAATTTTAATCACTTTAATTCCATTTAATAGTTTTTGTTGTTTTGATTGTGTTCAAATGATTTTCATTAATCATACACCGAATGTTTTTAAAAGTAAAAACAAAATTTGTAAAGAGAAAAATATGTACATTAGCTTACGAGGCCGGTCACAGAATTACCCTACGCAATAGCTAAAACGCAAAAAAATTTGGACAAATATATTTTTATATATTTCAAGAAAACTTTTCTACTCATAAATTCGTAAATTGATTTTTAACGAAAAACTTTAATAGGGTCTGGACTTTTACGATAAAGAAAAAATACGTATGTCTGCTGTACACTCTTAGAAAAATATATCTTCGCATTGATGACGTCTGTCATCACAATTCTGCCACCAATAATATGACAAATGTCATCAATAAAATGAAAATAGACTGAAATGACATCAATACGATTCCATATATATATATATAATAAATATATAACACGGTGTTTTTAGATCCTTTTTACTCCCGTAATACTGAACCGATTTTGGAAAGATTTATAGTTTTTAAAGGGTATTTTACATAGAACCGGACAATCTAAATTTTATTTAACTCGTTTCAGTACTTTAGGAGTAATACGGCCATCAAATTCTTACTAACACCAGTAAACAAATAATTTTTTTTTCTCAGCTACAAATAAAACACAAAAGTAAATATTCTATTGCTTTTGCACAAATAAAAAGCAAAAATAAAAAATGTAGTAATTCAAATATGGAGTTTTTTCTCTTTAAAAGAGAATTAAAATGAAGTTCTGGTACATATATACATATATATATATATATATTGTCATCATTACTATGACAGAGCTAATAATAAAATATGTAAATCTTAAAAAACAGCCAGTACAGCATACACGCACAGACAAAACATAGAAGCAAACGAGAGTATGAAACCTTTTCATCATATTGATGACACTTTGTCATCATCAATGATGTTTATGTTGCGGCCGATGTTTTAGATAGTGACCTGGCTGAAATGGTAGAGGTGTCATCTTAGAAATATGCTATGACTTGAAGAGCCTCGGATCAAGACCAACATTAGAAGAAAAATATAAAAAAAGTTAAATTAAAATAGAAACAAGTAAGAGTAAGAAAATTTATATATGTTTTAATCATTCCATTGATTGCAAGATGGCCTGATGAAACGGAAGTTCAAAAACGAAAACACTTGACATAGCATTGATGTCAAATTACATCAGCGTTATCAAGGGGGTTTTCTATCAGTGTAGTTTTTATGAGCACTAAAATCTACTCCATTCCTTTATATCATTCAAAAATTATTACAAGATCGTGATTGAACGTATTATTCACCACCCAACGAATATATTTTGCCAAGTTCGATCCGATTTCTGTCAGAAAGTCTGCACAAAATGCCGAATTCGTTATTCGAAAATCATGTGGATGGTTGACAAGATATCGAGCGGATTTCTTTGTGTGATGAAATTCTGAAAGCTTTGCCGATATGTCTGTGAGAATTCTGAAGAATATTCTGGGGACTTCTTAATGAATTTTTGACATGTCTGGACAATGTCGGACAAACATTGCACATTTTCTGACTTTTTTTTTAGGACCTGTCGTATTAATATCGAAAAAATTCCGAGCTAAAATTAGAAATTTATCAGAAATGTTATCTACCTTTGTGAAAAATTAAATGGAATATCTCGAATAAATTTTATAAATTTTGTAGATTCCAAATTATATAGTTTAAGACACATCTTATAGATTAATTTTCTTATAATCTATCATTGTCTAAGGCTCTATTAAAATATACCAAAAAAACTGTATTCACTAAAAGTTACTCAGAATGATTATTTTTTTGCACATAAGTTCAGATAAATTTTGAGACCATCCTCGTGAGAAACTGTGTGTAGTTTTTCCTTTACATATTTGAATTGTTGATATAAAAAAAAAATAATGAACCAACATCATTGTTTATCTCTCTGTTTTAATTTTATGTAATTAATTTTTCTCTAATGTACGGTTTTCGTTTCTTTCTCTTGAATTTTGTCTGCTTTTAAAAACATTGTGGTCTTACATTAAAATTTTTAATTTTCCATTTTGTCGAATAAATTAAATTTTGAGTTTATGTAATTTAATTTTTGTGTTTTTTTTAATTGTTTAAACAATTCTTTACCCCCTTTTACTCTACTCTCTACAACTACAAATTCATATTTTACTTATTGTTGCTGTAAAAATGTTTTTTCGTTTTTTTTTGTTTTTTTTTTTCTAACACAAAAATCTTTTTTAACCCAATAATTTTTATATGTATTGACAAAAAAATTTAATTGAATTAAAAAAAAAAACAAACAAATTCAAACTCTAAAATAAAACACCACTACTCCCCTACTGCTACTGCAACTACTTTCATCAATAAATAGAAAAGCCCGTGGTCAATTGCGTACAAAGATTGAATCTGGGGAGGGCACCATACCTGTTAAGAGCAGTGATGGTATACAAACCTGGGATGGTGTTTTGGAGGTAAGTTTTTCATAATTTTAAATATGTATTTATTTGCTTAACATTTTTTCTTTCAATTGTGATAAACTTTAGTGTTAAATGAAGAAAACAAGATTGGAATTTTTTATTTCAGCTAAAATTTAATGCATTTATACACACTAAAACACTTTTGTTGAAAATTAGGTCGATAATAGTCGGCAACACTTTACAGATTATTATCGACCTAAAATTACACACGCATTATTTTTGAACAAAATGTTTTTACTAAAAAAACAATTGGCTGCGTGCAAGTTTGAACCACGACCTCCATACCGATAGTCTGACGTATCTCCCATTCAGCCATTCAGCCATAGCCGTATTATATTTTATGTTACATTTTTTCCTCTTGGACTAAATATGTTTAATTTGAAAAGTTTTTTCTTTAATAAAATAACTACAAAATCGATGTAATTTTAGACAAGGAGACATTTTCAACACAAATTTAGACAATATATGATCGTAAATTTGAAGTAATGTTTTAAAGTGTAGCTACAAGCTTTAAAGAAAAAAAAATCTTCCCATACCGGGAATCGAACCCGGGCCTTCTGGGTGAAAGCCAGATATCCTAGCCACTAGACCATATGGGATATGTGATATTATTTCATTAAAAGCGTATTTGTAAAATTTATGTCAGAACATAAATCTTTAATGTAGGAAAACAAATATTGAATTGACATTCATTTTAGTTGTACCTATTAAGTAAAATACTTTTAATACTTTTACATGGTTGCAACATTTCACTTGGCAATCTTAATGAAAATATGTATTTTCAAATAAGAATTAAACATTTTAGTGCTTCCTTAAATACTTCTAATCGTCTTGTGTAACCACTAATCGATTTTGAAAAAATTTTAATTTTCAACACAGATTTCATAATAAACCCCTAACGTTGACAAATTTAATTTTTCTCTTTTTTTTGTTTTCAATTTAAAACACTTTTGTGATAGAATTTCTATAAATTGATCTAGATAACTTATAAACCGAATAACATTTGAAAATTAGAAGCAAAAAACTTCCCATACCGGGAATCGAACCAGGGCCTTCTGGGTGAAAGCCAGATATCCTAGCCACTAGACCATATGCGATATACGAATTTCTTAGATTTAAATGCGTATATGAATTCTTTGTTACCAATGCTTGTTAGTAAAAAAACAATAGGAAAAAATGTTCCGTTGCCACATTTCATTAAATAGTGACCGATTGTCAATTTTTAAACCTGTCCGTTTTTTATTATTATTATTATCATTATTATTATTATTATTATTATTATTATTATTATTATTATTATTATTATTATTATTATTATTATTATTATCAGCGGTTCGAGGTGACTTATACAGGGTGGCCCAAAATTAACGAAGGGATGACATCATTGACCTAGATGCATTAATTAATTTTGTGTTTAAATTCGTTAATTTAATGTATGCATGCGTTGTTTCAATGAATATTTTCATTGAAGTTTAATGTAAAACGAATAATTGAAAGCATTCATTGTTATTATTCTTTAATAAATTTAATGAACCAGTTCACTGATTTAACGTACTAGTCTATAAGGTCAAAATTAATGAACAATTCATTGAAACAATGAAATTTTTCCTTGAATTTTTGGTTTAGTGTCTCTATTTTTGAGCCGATTTTTTTTTGCAAGAACTTAAAAAACTAAAGTTTAACACAATTAAAGAAAGAAAACTTGGTAATCAAAACTAAACAAATAAAATAATTAAATAAAATTGAACTTTATTTTGTTCATTTAAATTGATTGAATTTTATTTAAAAAAATTTCCATTAAACTAGGGTCATCGTCTACTCACCATGTCTTGTTCGGATAAAATAGCACGCTGGAATATAGTCGGCATCCAAGGATCTCTACTGTCCTGTATTATAGAACCAATATATTTGCATTCCATAGTATTGGGCAGTCTTTTACATCCCGAGCATATGTATCGTGCTGTTTGCGGACGCATTGAAAAATCCATACAAGGTCTTCCACCACCCTATCATCTAAATAAGCCACGCTTGGCCCAGCTCACCTCATCGGAGCCGCGCAATCAGGCCAAAGCACCGAATTTCGGTATTAATTGGACAACCGGTGATACTGAGGTGGAAGTGGTGAATTCGTTGACTGGCAAAACGGTCAACAATCAAATATCGCGCATAACGAAACAAATGTTTTTCCGTAAATACGGAAATCTGGTGAAAAATTTACCCGGTTTGCCGGAAAAGAAGATACAAACCGATTACGGGCAGACAAAGGCTAAAGTTAAAGACTATCAGGTGGAGATGAATTGGATTTTTATTTTCTTTATTTTCTGTTGTGTTGTATTTTGTAATTTTGTGTGTTGGAAGAGCATTTTATTGATATGATTTTTTTCTTCTTTTTCTTGTTTTTTTTTAAATGGGAATTATTTAGATTGCCAAACGTGAACTATTTGCCGCTTTTAGACGTGAGGACTTGGGCAGTTGGTTGAAGAAACCCCAAGAACAAGACGAATTTGCGCTTCCGGAATGACTGCTTAAAATCGAAATTTTAAACAAGTCAGCATTGCTACAAAATTTTGTTTTCCAATATCAAATACAATTGAAATTACAACAGCAGCAAACTTATCATGAATCTATCATTAGCAGCTTAAAATTTATGCAGCAAATAAAAATCTATCTAATGACAATGATGGTAATGATGATAACGATGATGATCATTATAAAAATGATAAAGATAATTTATTTATGGAAAATATTTTATCTTTTCATTAAACAAATCTTACTTATAATATTATCACAAGAAAACCAACAATATTTATTACTATTATTAAAAATTCAATTAGTATTTTGGATAGTAACTTTATTATTATTATTATTATTCTTACAATTACAGTTAAACTTAAAAGTAAATCAACAAGAACAACAAGTTTTAGTAGAAATTTCAAAGAAAACTTATTTATTATTACAATTTCTTAAACTGGCTTTTGTAGTCCAAAATATCAATGCTATTTATTATAAACCTAGTCCCGATCCTATTTCTCACCACTTTAAAGAAACTTTTAAGACATTTGAAAGTCACATGAAAGATGTTGTAGAACCACACATCTCATTTCCACAAAACAAGACATTTTGTCTTAAATGGGAAATTATCCAAAAATCAATTTTGTTTTTTCAAAGATTCTACTTTTCTTTAATTAAAGAATTAATTATTAATGTAAAAGAAAATTTTCTTGGCATTCGACAGAAAATTCTTAAAAAATTGTTTAAATTTTTAAAAGGTTATCAAGGACCTTTGAAAAAATCTGCTGCTGCTGCCGCAAATTTAATGGCATTAAATAAATTGAGCTCTAGAATATTTCTAGAATAGAATGTAGCTAAGATGCTGGAACTAAGTAAAGCAAGTATTATGGCGTTTTAGTCCAAATCAATAAAAATATAAAAAAAATTAAAATAAATCATGAAAAAACAATCTAAATCTTCATGACAAACAATTCTAAAGTAATGAAATATTTAATTAAAATAATACTAATTACACAAACACTTACACACACACACAGGTGTTTACATAATCATTTCAAACACATACATGCATATATAATATACATCTTTAGACATATATACATACATATACAATATGTACATGATTTTGTATCTTACAAGCAAAAATGTATACTATAGAACAATACCAATTCAATTAATCCATACGTACATTTAATTAATGTAAGCTGTATGCTTTTTTTTATAAAGTGTTATTTATGTATTTTCTTTCTTTTATAAACCTTATTCCTACAACAATTTTAAATGTCTTCTATGCAAAACATTTTAAAAATAAGGACGGACGTTCTTTAGGAAATTATTCTCAGTTTTTTTTGCATTTTACCGTAAATAATACTTTCCGTTAAATCAATGTTATGCAAACAGATATTTTTTTAAAAAGGCACTTTTTTCAACAATTATATTTTCAAAAGGTACTTTTTTTAAAAAAGGTGCTTTTTTGAAAAGGTACTTTTTTAAAAAGGTACTTTTTTTTTAAAAAGATAGTTTTTTCGAAAGCTGTTTTCAAGACCAATTTTTATTTTCAAAACTAGTTTTTTCAAAAGGTACCTTTTCAAAAATAATGTTTAAGGCTACATACTTTTTTTCAAAAGGTCCTTTTTTTTAAAGGTTTTTTAAAAGGTATTTTTCAAAAGGTACTTTTTTCAAAAGGTACTTTTTTCAAAAAGTACTTTTTTTAAAAGGTTCTTTTTTCAAAAGGTAGTTTTTTCAAAAGGTACTTTTTTCAAGAGGTACTTTTTTCAAAAGGTACTTTTTTCAAAAGGTACTTTTTTCAAAAGGTACTTTTTTCAAAAGGTACTTTTTTTCAA
This sequence comes from Panzeria rudis, assembly GCA_956483635.1. Classification (NCBI taxonomy): domain Eukaryota; kingdom Metazoa; phylum Arthropoda; class Insecta; order Diptera; family Tachinidae; genus Panzeria; species Panzeria rudis. Next base: position 13,840,172 of record OY101448.1, on the reverse strand, counting down.
AAGGTACTTTTTTCAAAATGTACTTTTTTCAAAAGGTACTTTTTTCAAAAGGTACTTTTTAGAAAATCTACTTTTTTCAAAAGGTACTTTTTTCAAAAGGTACTTTTTTCAAAAGGTACTTTTTTCAAAAGGTACTTTTTTGAAAATCTACTTTTTTCAAAAGGTACTTTTTTGAAAATCTACTTTTTTCAAAAGGTACTTTTTTCAAAAGGTAGTTTTTTCAAAAGGTAGTTTTTTCAAAAGATACTTTTTCAAAAGGTACTTTTTTCAAAAGGCACATTTTTCAACTTAATTACAAAATGCTAACCATGTTTCTGGTCATTTCTGAACATTTGCGATTTTTTGAGTTGTGACTGTTTATGATTTAGTGTGTGATATGTATAACTGATTTTTAAACATATTTTTAGGCAAAAATGGTTAACCACAAAATAAAAAAGCTAACAAATGTTCAATCAATTAATAAGTATAAGATAATTTCCACAGGAAAGTCCATTTTTTGTCAAATTACGTCAACAAGCAATTAATCTTGTAATTTAGAACAAAATTTTCAAATGTCTTTTAAACAACTAAATTACGTCCTTATATTCCAAATTAAGAAAATAACATAATGGGTCGAACATTTCTATTTTGAAATTGTTGTAGCAGATATTTTGTAAAAGTTTTCATATTGAAAATACGTTTTTACTCATATATTTTATTTTTATTCTTAATAAAATATGAGTTCATTATAATTTTATGTTTTTTTCCAGACAAAAAAGTGAATTTTTCAATTGTAATCAAAGAATTCACAAAATGTGCTAACTAGTGTATGTGCTAAAGTCTTACAAAAGTTATAAAATTGTAAAAAAAAAATATTGAAAAAAATAACATCACAAATTTTTGTAGGATTTTCGTACATATAAGGAATATAACATTTAACACTTTCTTGTGAGTTCCACTAATTCATAATATTACTTTACGAGTATATATATTTCTTTTTCAATTTTTCCCTTTCTTTGTTTATTTATTATATAATTTTGTATTAGAGTCATCCAGACTTTATGTTGCATCTTGTAAGTTTTACTTTAATAATTTCCTCTCCTGTATTTTTAGTTATTTTTATCTTTATTTTCTTTGTATGTGTAAAGAATAAAATGAATCTTTTTTGTGTAAATGTCAATGTGTTTATGATTTGAAGGATTGTTAAGGTGTTAATTGCTAGAAAAGAAAGTGTGCAGCTCAATTTTTCAATTCACAACCTGATACAGGTGCTGTTCACTGAAAGAATTTTGCTTCATAAAACCAATGAAACAGTTTCATTAGATTTTTTCATTAATAAAATGAAAATTTCACAGATCCAATGAAAATTTTATTAATATTGTGAAGGAATTTCATTGGTTAAATGACAGTTTCATAAATCTAGTGAAAAAATGTCATTAAAATTCAACCAACGATCGAAACTCTTTCACAATATTAATGAAACGTTCATGAGATTTGTGAAATTGTCATTGGATTAATGAAAAAATCTAATGAAATGGTTTTATGAAGCAACATTTTTTCAGTGTAGATCGGATGTATATATCTTGTTTAGAAATATGTATGTATGTATAAATGGAAATTACCAACAGCATTTATACAACAGGTTGTGAGTTGCCCAAATGTTTGTTAATATTTCGAATATATTTACGTTACGTTAGAAAAACTTGGGGTGAGTTTGAACATTTGTCCGGTGGGTACTGATTATATCAGAATTTGTGGTGGTGAGTTTGAACATTTGTCCGGTGGGTACTGATTATATCAGAATTTATGGGAGGTGAGTTCATTTAGATATTTTCAAACCGAAGCATCAACCAAGGAATTCATATTAAAGTACATATGCATATAATACAAAGGACAAAATGACCCACACAGCGAATAGTTAGGGGGTTAAAGTATTCCACAAAAATGTTGCATGTTGTGTTTTACATAAAAGTGCTGACCATAACGTATACCATTAACACAAGACTTACAAGATTTTTCATGCTTTAAAGAAATAACATTTTCAAAAATCTAAAAAATAGTACATAGCTATGGAAGGCTCAATACCGGACCTGGCTTAAAAGTTCTTGGGTGGATAGAAGTTAAAAATTAAAAATTTTCAAAAAATTCGAAGGATCACTCATTGTCAAAAATACGATTATTTTTTTTTTTTCTGTAAAAAAAATCTAAAAACAAAAGTTCAAAAAAGTCCAGTTTGGACCGTAATAATGGGTATGAGCAAAAAACTTATTTTTCTTTGAAATTGTTATATCTTTTGAACGAGTTATAAAAAAATCTCGAAATATACCAGGAAGGCTCTTTTGAGGGGTTTTAAAAATATGTATCACAAAATTGAACTACTACTTTCTCATAATTCTACATTTTATTTGTCTCGGTTCATAAATAAAAGTTTTCTTTATGAAATTTTCTCTTAATTTTCTTTTAAACTTTCATTCATGCATACACACTGAATTATTTTTAATGAAAACTAAAAGAAAATTGTAAAATTAAGCTGCAGCCAACATCAGGTTGACAATTACGAATTACAAAACACAGTAGAATTTTAAAAAACATGAAAGAGTGTAGCACATCCCATTTTTCTCTCCCCTCTCACCCACAAACTAAGACTTTCTGAAAGAAAACTTTAACTGTTATTTTTAACTGAAAAATAACGGTAAATTTTAAATGTTACTTTTTACCGTAAAATATTAGTAAAACTAACTGGTGTATTTGACAAAAAAAGGTAAAATTTTAACTGTTAATGTTGAAGGAAAAAATATCGTCAGATTTTAACTCTTATTTTCACCGAAAAAATATCGGTCAAAAACATCTGTTACTTTTTTAACAGCTGTCTAACTGTTTCAATTTGTATTATTTTATTTTTTTCCTACGTTTTCTACAAAATCATCACATTTTATATTACGATACCCAAAAAAACTACATGTTTTTAATTGTTTTTGTTTGGATATTTTAAATTTATTGTTTATTATGTTGGTCTGTTATATAAATAAAAACTTTATACATACATACACATTATTCATTCATCACAAAGAAAGGCTTTAAAATGAAACATTTTGTAACAAAATAATAGTAGACTTTAAAACAACTGAAGATTGAATTACAAAAAAAAAATAATAATAATATTAGTAACTTTAAAAGAAAAAAAGTCTTCTCAACATCAATAAATAAAATAGATAAACAAGACCAAATCACTAATTTTAATAGACATAATCCTCTCACAAATACACTCACCTGCTACAAAATCTAATACAAACACTTACCCAAATGCAAAACGTAACGACAAAGAAAACACGGATAGCAGCCATAAAGAATCCCAGTAACATTTTCTGCCGACAGGTCGTAAAGTCAGAAAAAATTAGTCGGTCAAATATCAAACCGGTCTGCACATTCAGATCTATTACGGTTGTCGTAGTCGTGACGAAATCTAAAATGTGGCAACGCTTGCCGTTTGTTTTACATTGGATCCGTTTAGTTTCGAGTACGCCAACCCTAATAAGCGGCATTATCTGAAGGCAATTTAATTTCCTTTAAGACAGGCTTATTCTGTTAGTCTGCACATCTATGTACGTTTGTGACTGCTAACACTTTTGCACATTGTCTCTTTAGCTTTCGTAATAATTCTCATTTATCTCTTGAGAGTTTTTGAACTTATAAAAAATGGATAAATGTTTTCTGTTGAGCTGCCACAAGCAGGAGAAATATGAATGACACAAGACGAGTCAAAGAAATTCTGCCAGTTGGCCACGTCTTTCAGACATCATCAATGACGGGTGCACGACAATATTAAATGCTCGACGACAAATGTCGGACAGCGAGAACAACTCATCAAAGACATTTTCGGACCACTTTCGAGAAAATTGCGTGCGTTCAATGTGAGACAATGCCGCTCAGATTGCCGTTCACATAATCGATTTGAATACGTGAGCAACATTGTCGCCTATTTTGTCGGCAATGATTAAATAAGTGACAATATCGTTTGTCTTTTCGTCAATAATTACATAAGCGACAATGTCCTCAATTTCGTCGTCAATGATTAAAAAACCGACAATGTCGCATGTTTTGTCGTCAATGATTAAATAAGAAAAATGTCGTCTATTATGTCGTCAATGATTCATAGGTTATCTTGTCGCCAACGATTAGATCATAGAACGAACTTCAATTTCTTTAAAGGGGTCTGGACACGGTCAAAATTCTTGACAAGCATGTTAATAGTATGAGTAAAAATTTGTTAGTATGTATGTGTGACACTGACGAAACTTAATGGAAAATAAAAAAAATTTTAATTTTTGGCATGCTTGCTGTCACATGCTTGTGCGTGTACAGTGTTAACCCATCAAGCATGAACAAAATTTATTTATTTAGCGACATTTTTATTTTTTACCAAACAAACGAACAGCACAAAATCAAACTAAAAATTAATGCTTGGTAGGTCATCAAGCATAAAAATTTCAAACAACAAGCTCACGTACACGATTTTGACATCAAGCATTTTGACCTTGTCCAGACCTCTTAACAGACACACAAATTTAACATTTTGCTTACTTGTTTGTTTCCGTTTCATTTAAATATTTGACTGCATTAGCTGGGACTCGAGCTTACCATCTTTCTGCAGCACCAGTTAAAGCAACGACAACAAGAGCCCAAGATATTCATTTGTTTGATTGTAGACTAAACGTAAGATGTCACTCATTTTGTCCTCAACAAAGTTGAGGACAAAACTTAAGACATTGTTGCTCAACTTGTCCTTCACAATGTTACTGAAGGTAAAATGTAAGACATTGTCGCTCAACTTGTCCTTCACAATGTTACTGAAGGTAAAATGTAAGACAGTGTCGCTTATGTTGTCCTCAACAAAGTTGGATTGAGGAGAAATTTTAAGACTATCGCTCATATTGTCCCCCAACAAAGTTGGTTTGAGGAGAAAAATTTCGACATTGTCGCTCATTTTGTCCTCCACAATGTTACTGAAGACAAAATGTAAGACCTTGTCGCTTATATTGTACTCAACAAAGTTAGATCGAGGACAAAAATTAAGACTTTGTCGCTCATCTTGTCCTCCACAATGCTACTATTCACAATGCTAATATACATTGTCGCTCATATTATCTATCAAAGTTAGATTGAGGACAAAACGTCAGACATTGTCGCTCATCTTGTCGCCAAAAGTTTTTAAGAATTTATCGCTCAGATTTTCGTGAAGGACGATTTGCTTTAAATTGCCGATTAGAAACCCTAATAGTGCAAGGCAATCTGGGCAACTGGGATACAACATTTTGATTCTTTGTGCGAATTTTATGTGATATATCTGATAAATTTATAATGTAAGCTCTGACTTTTCTCCAACATTATTAAAACACGATGTATCAGGAAGTATCAGATAAATCGGAAAATTATCTGATATTTAGTCCGACATTGTTGAGACATGTCGAAAGTTCCTGTTGAATTTTCCCGCAAAATTCCTTTAGAATTCATGCAGAACTCTCAGACATTTCAGCAAAGATTTCAGAACTTCTTCAGAAGAAGTTGTGTGCTTTCTGGTCCACCACTCTAACGATTTTTGGATGCGAATTCGACATCTTGTGCAAAAAAAATGTTTGCTGGGAGTTCAAGCGTAAGATCATAAAAAAATGCAATATAAAAATAAAGCATACTTTAAGGCTTAACTTTTTAAAAATTTCATAGTGATTTTTAATTAGCATTCAACTTAACGATCTAACGATTTGGCTTTGGCAAAAACCCAACAAACACCATTCACTCACAATAATAAAAATTTATAACAAATTACAAGAACAACAAAAATTAACAAAAAAAAAAAATATATAAATTTGATCTTATATAAAATACTGTGATACTAAATTTTACTAGTACTTCCAGCATAGCTGCATTTTATCCATTCTAAAATATTCTGAAAATGCTAAAAGAAAAATGATTAATTAACAACAAACAAGAATACAAAAGAAGAAAAGAAAAAACATATAAATATAATAAAATACATGAAAACAATTTAAAAGTAATGTTATAATCAAGTTTAAATAATTAACAACAATAGACTAGTTTAGTTATTAGAAATTTTTTGAAGAAAATTCCCCAAAAACGTAATTAAATTTTTAACAATAGACAACATAACAACAACAACAACAACAGTAATATGAAATTTAATCATAAAAATTAAAGATATTTATAATTAATTACAACAACAACAAAATGTTTGGTTTCTTTAAGAATAAAAGCAAAGGCAAGCAATATAATTCTCGTTTTCTTTCTTTTTAAGTAAAAAATTAATTTAATATAAAAAAAGAATAAAGTATGAAAAAAATTACACAAACATAATTTTCAAACAAAAATGAAAAAAAGAATATCTTCTAACTGAAAAAAAAGAAGAAACATATTACACACAATATACAAAAAAAAAATAAAAATAAAAAATAGTAACGTACGAGTATATCAATAAAGAACAAATTAAAGCTTTGCAAACAAATTCTTATAAATCAAGAAACATATAGTATTCATAGAAATAACACTCAAAATACCAACACAGTCAATGAAAATTACAACGTAAATTTATATCAATCAATAAACTAATAACAATTTAAAGGAATCACAGAAAAAACAATATCAACACGCTCACTTCTACAAATACTCAAACTAAGCCCTACAAATAAATTAAGAAAACAAATCCTTAAACTCCTGTCAGTTTTTCTCTCATTAAAGTCGTTGTAACAATAACTTACATTCCGCTTACTAAAGATTCAGTTGGTTTTGGTAGAAAATTTTATTAAATTAGGAAGACTTCGAATAATTAATTGTTCGTAATAAATGTCCTTTTGTTCTATACTTGAAAACTCAAAAGACTGACTTTGAATAATATTGCTAACGAAATGCTTTTAGCGTAAAGATTGGTACAGAATTTAGAATTCGAACAGAGGAAGAACAAAGAAAAAAATTACATGGTAAATAATTAATTATTTGGTCTCTTTGCGTTACTTGGGAGGGAATCTGTAGAAATACAGACCATTGCATCTAACCTTCCTATTCGACTCTGTGCTACAGCATTCCAAGTATCGGATGAACGAGTTCTCGGAAATAACAGGAAAATGAAAGAGGATGTACCTACCGTAAGGCTCAACCTGACGGTAGTCTTAACAACGGACGAAAGAATGCATAAACAAAAGCCCCTGCAATACATTAAAGTGCTGAAGTTATGTGATCTCCTAGTACCAATCAGCTGAAGTTCATCAAAAGTCGCACTAATATAGACGACTAACCAGCCCAATTTGTAGAGCTGTTTCGCAATACCAAAACAAGGCCCTTAAAGCTCTCTTAGCTACCTTCTGGAGGAAGTCATAGTAGCGATGTACACGGCGATTGGTCGCTCCCTCCTAAATTGAGCTGCCCCAACAAAACAATGCGCTACGAATAGCAAGAGGATGTGTAAAAATGACTTACATTGGCCACCTTGATGAGGAGACATTAATGCTATGAGGCAGCATAATGTACTGCTAACAAACCAGTACCTGATGGCATATTGCCCTCGCACTTAAATCATCAGGGGCCGAATTACTGCATGCTGATCGAGTAAAATTGTTCGAAAATTTTCTTTTTGGAATTACGGCATACGATAATCGAGTAGCGGTTGCTTAAATTCCACCCGTTAGCACTAGAGCGATCGAGTACAATATATTCTTTTATTGTGTTTGTTTTGCAAAAAGCATGGACCCCTGAGGCCGAATTACCGCATTCGTTATCGAGTAGGCTTACGTATCGAATAAAATTTCGTCACGTATCGAATGGATGGATTACCGCATTCGATAGCTAACGCATCAAAATGTTTAAAAGGTGTACCAAGTTTATTTTAAACCGGTTGTTGAATCGACTAAGAATTTGTAATACATTGAAGAAAAATTTTGTGTTTCTTTAAGCTAATACAACAACCAAGTCGATTGGTCAACTGTAATAAGGTTTATTGGTAATGTTCCGTGCTTTTTGCAAAACAAACGCAATAAAATAAAATATTGTACTCGATCGCTCTAGTGCTAACGAGTGGAATTTAAGCAGCAGCTACTCGATTATCGTATGCCGTAATTCCAAAAAGAAAATTTTCGAAAAATTTTACTCGATCACAAATGCGGTAATTCGGCCCCAGATTTTAATACAGGAACCTCTCCCAAGGCACTTCCAATTAGATTTTCGGTAATATCGCGAGGACATCACAAACGTCATTCCACCCGACATTAACCAGATGTCTGTAGCGAACTCCATGCATCAATAGTTAGACAATGAAACTGTAAAAGGTTTTAAATGTAACAGGGTTCTCAATACCCTTCCTACCACGATTTCGGACAGTGGTATCTTCAAGGACACCAAAGATCAAAATTGAACATGAACGCCGGAAATAAGTCAAAACTTAAAACGTGTTTCAGAACTAGTTAATGCAAAAATATTTTTAGTGCCCTATTGTAGGTATTTTTAGAGACCTATATATCGTCATATTAAATGCAAAAGGACCTATCATTATTTTAAAAAAATTTTCAGGAGAGATAAAAAAGTTTAATAAAAATCTAACTATTGTGATTACAAAAATGGATTTTTCACCGTACTATCATTGATTCAAAAGAAAAAGTTTTTATTATCACACTAGTTTGCTCTTTATTATCTCTCCTGAAAAATTTTTAAAAATGATGATAGGCCCTTTTGCCCTTTATATGACGATATGCATATTTGCAAAGGAAATACCGAATCTGAAAACTATTGTTCTGACTTCCTTTGTTACCTCACCTATTTAAGGTGCTCGCTCCTTCCCGACCTGTCGTGACTAGCGCAGTTATCCAGCTGAGGAAAATCGAACGTTCTCTAAATAAGTTTTCGTTCGCCTGAAGAGAGGTTACTTAAAACCATCCGATATCGCCCGTGAATAGATAACTGCTGCTAAACTTTTAGGTTTTAGCCACAACCCATTGCAATTGATTAACTCCATAGAGTATAGAATAGTGTGCTAGACCAGTGGTCTGCAGGTTACAGGGTCTATTCCTGCCATAACCCTGGGTGTTTCTTTAAACAACTCAAAAGAGCTTTGGAGTTTGTGTTCAATAAAAAAACATAACCTTTGAGGGTTACCCTGTAATTCGAAGAGAAACTTCGTATTTTTATCTGATTTACATTGCGAGAAAACATACTGCCTGTTCGCCGATGTCGAAGGAGTTCTTTCTTTCGCACAAATTACATTAAAGCAAAAAAAAAAATCAAAAATGTTGTTATTGTTTTAAATGTAATTGTGCGAAAGAAAGAACTCCTACGACATTGGCGAACAGGCAGATATACTTTTCATTCGAATTACAGAGTAACCCTTGTGGTAAAAAACGCTGCAATGGAAGCCTCTGGCTGTTATAATTCTTACGCTGGTTCTTCCTGTATCTCAGCTAAACACGTTTTTTGCCTAGTGCACATCATCTCCGAGTTGTCGTCGCATGACATGTGCGATCGATGACTCCACCACTTGCGCAGTTGGACTACCTTACGAAACTCTAAGCTGACCCACTTAAACCTCTATAGATGTTTCCACTTGCGTCTTAGCTTGCCGCGATTTTACAGAACTTATTTTTAGTAATCTATCACTAAGATGATGCTACTCTCTGTCTCTTTCGCAAAAGTTTTGCTCTCTTCCGCTGTGACTTTTTGTTTTGCTCTAGTATTGCAAATATGTGGCTTCTGTTTGGCGCACTTCACCGCTATCCTTGGGTTAAGAAACTAAACTTGTTGTTCGGTAAGTTTATCGGAGTCTCTGCTCCTCCGTAAGAGGTTCCTGAGCTGGCAGTTTTAAAGCTCTGCTACTTCTTTCTCTTCTGGTTGGACATCTTGTGGACAGTTATAGGCCCTTAGACCAATTCACCTTTTGGATCTGCACCTCAAGTATCTGTGTGGCCTGTATCGAACATCGTTGCTAACTCGAATATCAACATTTTCTCCCCTTGCGAGACGTTGCTCGGGTATTTCGATTTTTCCAGACCTTGACCGAAAAACGTTTAAACTTATGTTAGTACATAATATCTGAAATAACAAAGCAGCGGGCATGGATATAAGTATCCGGAGGATAGAATGGTTATATGTAGGTGAAGTGGCGCTTAAGGTCACCGCCCTGACTTAAAGTTGATAAAAAGTTAACCTCCATCAATTTTTTCGAGTACTTACCAGTAACCAAACACTGGTACCACGGAAACGGAAAGATTTCGTCTTTCGCTCAAAGTGAGGAATGATTCTGTGACTGGTTGCCGGTGAGGTCTCCTTCGGGACTATACGTGGTGGCCGTGGTTGAAACCAAATCACTGGGAGAGGATCAGGGAGGTTGTTTTGTATTTCGAATCGAATGCAAATGCTTTTGAATCACAATATAAATAGGTTACAAATGCGAGCAGTTTTCTGTTCGAATAGAATTACACATATTTAGCCCAATTATGAATAACAATTCCCTTGGAGTTTTTTTCCAATTCCCTGTTCCCCTATTCTAAATAAAATCTCGCTGGGAAAATTTTCTCTTTTCCCATTTCTCCTATTATAAATTACAATTCTTCCCAAGAAAAAACTCCCAGGGAAAAAGTAAGTATTCTAAATGTGAGGGAGAGGGGGAAATTCTTGCGAGTTTTTTCCCCAGACATTTTGAAGGGAAGTAACGCAAAAATTTAAATTAAAAAATGTTGTGAAACAATGACATAAACATTTATTTAGGACAACAACCTTAAACAAACACCGAAATGTTATATTTCTCTCTTGTTTTATGAATTTTTATCCACGCCGTACAAACATGCGCTTCAAAAACATGAACTACTTCTGCCTTCGGAAGAAAGTTTTAAAAAACACTCAACTTTGCACGCCTCCTTTAAAGTTCGCATAATGGGTAAATGGGAGATTTATTGCGGCTTTAAAAAATTTACAATTTCCTTTTTGTACACAATCATTGGGGATTTAAGGCATTTAAGGCGCCGGTCCAGTTTTCGCTTCAATTCCTCAGCATAATGTTCTTCCGAGAGGTTCTGAGTGACTACACTGTACGTTTTACTTTTTATTTAAGCAAAAGCAAATATTTATACATTAACACACAATGCTATTATCAATGAAAACATAAAACTTTTATTAATTTCTATTACTGAACGGTTGCGCTACTGCAGAATAAAATATAAACACTAAACAGCTAATCCAGATTTCTCCCTCTCCCTTATTTGTTTATTCCCCGACTTTTTAGAATAGGAGAGGTTTTCCCCGGGAACTAATGAATGGGAAGAGAAAAAACTCCCCAGGAAAATTCATAATTGGGCTGATTATAAAGCTCAAACTCTTTAGTAAAGTGTTTGTGGTCATGCACAAGAAGTTGCAACCTGTGTGTTTACCCTTCAAGTCAAATAGGTGCCTTCACGCTTAATATGGGGGAGGGCAAACTTAACAGTTTATCAAGGTTAAGTTTGCCCGATGTTAAGATCTTTGTCAAGTTAGGCCGCATGTCATCTACTGACGTTATTCCTAGATGCTTCTGTACTTCTCTCTGTTTCCTTTAGGCAAACTTTTCACCGTTACGTCTTGGGTAGCCACCTGTAAATATATACCAAACTCTACGGCGTCCGAACGAGGACTCCTTTTGCCATTGGATTTGTTTAAAGGTTTCAGAGCTGCTGCTTAACGAACGTGGAAGGACCAGTGAAGAGAAGATACTTTTCACTGGTTCTTCCACTTCCATATTCATTTGAACGCCCTCATCTCCCAAACCTAAGGATATATCCGTGGATGCCTGTATATCTTCCTTTTTGAGGTCTATATAGTGAGAAATTAACATCTGCCTTTTCTAAAAGCACTTTATTTTTTCAATTCCCAAAAGCACATAAGAAACAATAAACGGCAAAGGAAATAATCTCGAAACATGTTATATGAAATGATAATCGTTCTTATATGAGAATTGTCGTGGTCGTTTGAAAACGTTTTCTACAACGTGGAGTCTACGATACCCACAGTAAGCCGGGGTTTTGGCTGGTTAATCCGTCTCATACCTTGTAATTAATCTTAATATAATTCATATGATTTGTCTGCTTTCATCTTTTGAAGTAAGCTTAGAGATTTATCCTCATATTCATAAACATTTACTAAAGTTAATGTTGTTTTAACGTACGAATTTTGTACGGGAAACCCGATTTTAATGCATATATTAACTTTACTCCCCGTTTATGAATATGAGGGTTAATAAAGAAATAATATACTTGTTGAAATCTAGAAGAGATTTTGAGTAAAATATAGACTACAAAAAAGTTTCAGAGATTATAAGTTAAAAATTCTGATTAAAGGAGCGAAAATATGTGAAGCAAAATATGGTCCTTCACGCCAACCTTCTAATATTCGCCCAGTAGGAATGTAGTGTATTGAAACACTAAACATATAAATTTCACAACTTGCTTTTAAATATAGTTTTCGAAATAAAACATCATAATAATACAATTATTTAAAATAAAAGAAACACACAAAATTAAAATCATAAAATGCAAATAAAACTCCATCTCACTAATACTTTTCAAATATTTCGCTCTCTCTCTCTCTCTCCCTATAATCTCATCATTAAAAAAATGGTATTTATTATCAAACAATAAAGTTTAGAAATAAAGACAAATTAAATAACAAACAAATCTTTTAATACTATAGAAATGTTGCTTATTTTAGATTTTTAAATAAATTTCGAATACATATTAAATAAGAAAGTTTAATTCTTAAAATTATCTTAACGAATATTTATACTACTTACAACCAACAACAAACAATAAAAATATTAATTAAATAATATAAAATTGAAATCAACATGAAAAAAATCATTCATTTTAAATTTAACATTTTTAAAAATGATGAAAAAAACTTTTGTTAAACTATAAAAAGTTTGCAGATTTAAACAAATGAAAACTAATAAAGTTAAATTATAAACTTTCTAAAATTGCAATTAACAACAAGAACAACAATTTATAATCAAGCAAAATTACAACAACAAAAAAAAACAAGCAAAAAGTTATTTATTATTATTATTATTCTCCTTCTCCCCTCTTTAAAAACTAAATTATTTAAAGATTACAACAAAATAATAAAGAAACAAATTTCCAGTAAATTAGAATTTTAATTAAATGAAAGAAAGAAACCGTTTAATAAAAATCTTAATAAAACCATAAAACAAAAAATAGCTAAATAATATTTGAGGTTATATTATTTGAATTTTGTTTCATTATCCTTAATTCATTTGAAAATCTCTTAATTTTTATTTTATTTATTAATTTAATTTTGTTTTTTAATTTCAGTTTTTTATTTGTTGGAATTTCGTCACGGTAAGTTAATTCCAAATATTCCCTAATATATTTAACAATTAATTTTTCGTCTCAATAAACATTGAATTTTTGGTAGATGTTGGGGGCTAATAAAGAGAGCCCTCAACTGAGCAGACTCATCAGGAAACAAACTTATGGAAATCTATTAAGTCATATTAGTTCTTCAGATATTCCGATCGGTTCAGCCAATCAAAACCGATGAGAGGGTTACATACTTGCATAGACACACACACACATAAATTCATAGAACCATACGGACATTATCGTTAAAATAGTTAGAATAGCTTTCTATGGCCTCAAAACGTGGAGATCTAATGAAAACTTGATTTGTAATCAGGAACTTTCCATTTTTTTCGTAGCAAAAAAGTCCAAAACTAAAAATCGTAACAAGTCAACTCTGGTGATGTAAAATCACTCCCTTTAGGGGCTATTCACATATTACGTAACGCTACTTTCGGAGTTTTTATACCTTCCCCCTTCGTAAAGCTTTTGCTTAATTTTCAGTATAAATAATCTAATCCGTAACAAATTTTTAACGCCCCCCCACCTCCCCCCTCCCCTTGGAGCGTTACGTAATATGTGAATAGCCCCTTACAGCACAAACCACAAAGTTACAAGGCAAACGGTGTTGCCATATGCTAAGATCTTATTTTTGAGGTTTCTCGTTTGCAGGGCTCCCAGATTTTTTTCGAGTCGCATCCCCAAATTGAAAATTTTAATCACCGAAATTCCCCAAAAATTAATGTATATTATCCCCAAAAATCCCCACTAAAAATAACATTTCAATTTCAAATCATTTAAGTATTAACTTTCGAATACTTTATTTGGTCTGTAGCTCATTTCATTTGCACATATCGGTGGTCATACGTTGACAACTCGTTGTTTACTTTTCTATTATTTGTCACAAAACGTAGAAAACGTAACATAAATTGTTAAAAACTTTCCTATCTGCAAAATAAAAAGCCGAAATTAGTTAAGAGGATCTATAAAATAACTTTCAGTTATCTTATTTCATTTCTAGTTTATTTACTCGCTTTCAGCCTATTTATAATCACCCCTATCGCGAATGTTATGGGAATAAGTTGTTTGGGAGCAAACCTATACATATTCACCCCTATCGCGAATGAACGTTCCCAAGACAAAACTCCCAAATTTTATGATTTGCTATCGTGAATGTTCCCATAGAAATTTTTTGTGAATGCGTTCACAAACATAAAAAATATGGCATCGCGATTATTTACTCCCAAAAACTATTGTACAAAATTAATTCACAAAAATTGTTATTGGGAACAAGAAGTACACATGTAAGTTGCTACATATTTGTTTTTAAATGTCCAACTTTATTGAACTTATTTTATTGAAGGAGTATTAATAAAGATCAAAGTACTTGGTTGGTGGAAGCCATGTCCGCGCAGCCAGAGTATGGTGAAATCTCTTTCTTTTCATCAAGAGATGGCCACACAATCCACTCGGGGCACAAAACTTTTTCTAATGTCACTAAAACTTCTGCTAGCACTTCACTAAATGTAGATTGTGCTAAGCCGACATCGATTTGTCTGGCCACCACCTTTTGGTAGCTGCCTTCCGCCAAAAATCTTAAGGTGCTAGCCAATTTCACTACGGTGGGTACCGCTAACATTTTACCTCTAGGAGGCAAGTTTTCTTCCAACACGTTCAGTAGGAATTGGAAAGCATCTTTGTTAATTCTATAATATTCCTGAAACCTGTCAAAAACATTTGATTTAGAGACAAACACTTTTAAATCTTTAGGACTTTTACCTTGTCTCCGTTAACGATAGCGGATCTGATTCATCGAGTATATGTCTTCGCTGCAATCGTTCCGTGGATTGATTTTCTTCTTCCAAAATCAGGAAACGCAAATAAACACTATTCATTTTAAATTAACACTTTTCTTCACAAAATATACTTTTCTTTTATAAGCACGTAAACTATTTATAAATCAAAACAAACAATTCAAAATAGAAATTGTTACTCCCAAGATATTCACAATAGACTTTTTACTCCCAAAAAAATTCGCGATACCAATTTGTTGGGGATGGGAAGACACGTTTACTCCCAAACAACTTATTCCCATAACATTCGCGATAGGGGTGATTCCCATTCCCAACAAACCAGTATCGCGAATATTTTGGGAATAAAAGTGTCTATTGTGAATTATTTGGGAGTAATAGTTTCTATTGTGATTTATTTATCAGTGCTTCATAAATAATTTGTGTACATACCTGTAAAAGGAAAATTTACACATTTTGAAGAAATTAATAAAGTTTAACTTCGTTTTGTGGTGCTGGAAGAGAAGAAGTAATCCGTAGATTGCGAAGATACATACGCGACTAATCGTTAGAGGAAAATTTGCCTGCTAGTAGCAAGTTGTTCGCGGTACCACCCGTAGTGAAAATGGCTGGCACTTTAGCTATCGCACATCTCCTCCAACAGACAATTAATTTGCTATTTATTAACACTTGTGCTCTTTTAATAAAATAAAAAAAAGTAATTTAATACAGTCCTAGCTTAAATACAAATTACAACTTACATGTTCCCTTCTCGATCCTATCGACACTTGTTGTGAACTTATTTTGTAAAATTATTCGCGGGAGTAAACATTGGCGATGCCACATTTTTTAAGTTTGTGACTTCGCTCCAAAAAACTTTGTTATGGGAAACATTCACGATAGCAAATCAGAAAATTTGGGTGTTTTTTCATGGGAATAGGTATTCGCGATAGGGGTGAATGTAATTTCTTCAACTGAAAAGTTATAACAATCAGTTACGTGTTGTCAACGTATGGACATCGATATGGTGTATATTTAGGTTGTGGCGTCTACAAAATAAGTACTTTGTAAAGAACCACTTGTTAAACAAATAGATATTTAAAAACAAAAATATTTTAATAATCAATGATTCGTTGCTTTTGATATTTCAAAATATCTGAAAAAATAAAATTAGAGGAATTTGAATTGGAAAAATAAAGACATTCTTTTTTGTAAAAAATATATTAAATAAAAATTGTTGGTTTATTCTAACTTATACCAACAAATTGGTGACCCCGCGTTTATATTAGAAGGATGTCAACATCGGAAGACCCACAAACATCAGGAAGCCATTCCTCTGCAGCTTCGAACGGTTCTCAAATGGAGATTTCAAGAGTAGCTGTTAAAGCACCACCATTTTGGCGTTCGGATCCAATGCTGTGGTTTAAGCAAATAGAGTCGCAATTTATAATGGCTGGCGTTACTCAAGATGCAACAAAGTTCCATACCATTGTGGCATCAATTGAGAGTCATATTCTCGAAAAAGTGCATGACGTAATAATAAACCCACCTGAAACTAACATGTACGGCACTTTAAAAGAGAAGCTAATATTTTCATTTTCTGACTCTGAAGAAAAACGCCTGAAGAAGCTTTTGACGGAAATGGATTTATCAGATAGAAAACCTTCGGAATTATTAAGTCAAATGCGTTCTTTAGCTCAAGGTAAGGTATCTGATGATATTTTGAAGCAGCTATGGATGCAGCGACTGCCATCTCAAACGAAAGCCATTTTATCCGTCAGCGAGGACCGCTTAGATAAACTTGCCAGCATGGCAGATAAAATCTGTGATTGCTCTGATACGGAAATCCATGTGGTTTCTTCAACATCAGAAAACCGCGTAACCAGACTGGACAATATTGAACGTCAGTTGGAAAGTCTAGGCAAGAAAATTGAATCTTTGGGAAGGTCAAGAAGCAAGAGTAGGTCAACTAGTAAAAATAAACGTTCCAAATCAAACAAACCTCTTTGCTGGTACCATTTTAAATTTGGAAACAAAGCAAAGAAATGTGTTAGCCCGTGCGATTTCAACCAATCAAATCAGGAAAACTAACTGGCGCTCCATCTTCGGTGACGGACGTGAGCAGCCAAGAGCTTTGTCGCCTGTTTATTCGAGATGTAAAATCGAAATCTAGGTTTTTAGTTGATTCTGGAGCAGATGTTTCTGTTATTCCAGTATCATCAATACAGCACAAGCCACAACCAGCTCCACTAGTTTTATTTGCAGCAAATCACTCAACAATAAGAACATTTGGTACCAAAACTCTCATTATCGATTTAGGACTCAAGAGAAATTTTACATGGGATTTTATCATTGCTGATATACAGAAACCGATTATTGGATCAGACTTCTTAGGTAACTATGGTATACTTATTGATATAAAAAACAATTGTCTAATTGATCCAAAATCGAAGCATAGTTCAAAAGGTATTATTGTTCATAATCAAAATTTTTCAATGAAAATGTTATCACCTTCGTCTCCATTTTATTCACTTTTAATGGAATTTAACGACTTATCCCAAATAAATTTCCATTCTAAAGCCAAGCACTCAGTTCAGCATTTTATAGAAACTGCAAATGGTCCACCGGTATTCTGCAAGCCAAGACGTCTTTCTCCTGAAAAGTTAATAGTGGTTAAGAAAGAGTTCAATGAAATGGTTCGCCTTGGTATATGTCGTCCTTCCAATAGCAACTGGGCAAGTCCTCTACATATGGTCAAGAAACCCAATGGTGAGTGGCGCCCTTGCGGAGACTACCGTAATCTGAATTCTCGTACCGTACCTGATTGCTATGCTGTTCCACATATACACGATTTTGGAATTCTATTAGATGGTAAGAAAGTATTCAGTAAGGTAGATCTAGTGAAAGCGTACCATCATATTCCTGTCGCGGAAGATGACGTAAAGAAGACTGCAATAACGACACCGATAGGTAATTATGAGTTTTTGCGAATGACATTTGGTTTGTGCAACGCTGCACAAACTTTCCAACGTTTTATGAACGAAGTGGTGAGAGACTTGGATTTCGTCTACGTTTATATTGACGACTTATTAATTGCTTCGGAAACTGAGCAAGAACATGAAAAACACGTAAGAAGTTTATTTCAACGTCTGCGTCAATTTGGCCTATCAATTAATTTTTCGAAATGTATATTTGGTGTTTCACAACTTGAATTCCTTGGTTATTTGGTAACAGAAGAAGGATTGAAACCACTTCCTAGTCGTGTGGAAGCCGTTTTGCAGTACACACTACCTACAACTGTCAAGGAGCTCAAGTGTTTTTTAGGTATGATTAATTTTTACCGACGTTTCATACCACATGCAGCTAAATATCAAGCGATTCTGCATGGCATACCTCAAGGTAACGTAAAGAATGATAAACGACACATTGAATGGAATGATTCCAGGAAACAAGCATTCGAAGAGTGTAAACAAAAACTTGCCAGTGCAGCGCTTTTATCTTATCCGAAAGAAAACGTGCCTACTTCTTTGTGTGTCGATGCCTCTGACGCTGCCATGGGAGGGGTGTTACAGCAATTCATAGACGGTAGCTGGAAACCTTTGGGTTTTTTTCTAGGAAACTCAGTAAGACGCAAATCAAATATAGCGCATACGACCGCGAACTTCAAGCTATGTTTTCCACTTTGAAGCACTTCCAATATTTTTTGGAAGGTCGTCAGTTTTGTATATTTTCTGACCATAAGCCACTTATGTACGCGTTTAAGCAAAAGCCTGATAAAGCTTCCCTAAGACAGTTGAGGCAATTAGATTATATTGGTCAATATACTACGGACATTCGTCATATAAAAGGAAAAGACAATGTCGTAGCAGACGCACTATCGCGCATTCAAGCAATTGATATTCCTACAAATTTAGATCTTGCCAAATTGGTTGAAGAACAAAAGAGTGATACAGAGTTGTTATCACTTATCAACAACAGTAATTCTTCCCTCGATTTAAAGATAGTAAAAAATGGTGATTATTTAATATACTGCGATGTTTCAGGTTCGAAGATGAGACCTTATTTAACTAACTCCTTTCGAAAACTTGTTTTTGATAATATCCACGGCCTATCACATCCAGGTGTTAAAGCTTCAGTAGATTTGGTGCGCTCTCGTTTTGTATGGAAATCATTAAAAAAAGACGTTTCTGAATGGGTTAGCTGTTGTATGGCTTGTCAAAAATCAAAAGTCAACCGCCATACGAAGAGTCCATTAGGTATGTTCAAACCACCAACGGAACGTTTCAAGCATATCAATATCGATATAGTTGGCCCATTAGCAAGTTGCCAACAAATAATAACCGATCAAGGTAGGCAGTTTGAAAGCAAATTGTTTCGAGGACTTTCAAAAATATTTGGCTCAAGGGTAACACACACTACATCTTACCACCCTCAGTCAAATGGACTTATTGAAAGGTGGCATCGAACTTTGAAGTCTGCTTTGATGAGTTGCGGAAATAAAGACTGGATTAGTGCATTACCACTTGTTATGCTAGGTCTTCGAACAAGAATTTTAACTGATTCACAAGTGTCCGCTGCGGAAATGGTTTATGGAACATCTTTAACTTTACCAGGTGAACTAGTCGAAGAAAATTTGACGTATAACACTGACACAGACTGGATTAACTTATTTAGAAGTCAAATGGTTAGTGTTAAGCCCCTAGTTACAGGATGTCATGGCAGTACCAAAACATATGTAAATGATCAACTAAAAGTTTGCGAGTATGTATTTGTCAGATGTGATGCAGTAAAGAAGCCACTTCAACCACCGTATAATGGCCCTTTTAAAGTTATTTCACGAACGGATAAATTTTTCAAACTTTTGATAAATGAAAAACAGACTGTTGAAACCATAGATAGACTAAAACCTTATTTGAATTTTACAGATTTCCCTGATGATATTCCCAAGAAAGTAAAGAAAGTCAGATTCGCAGTATAACAATGCTGGAGGGGGAGTACTGTGGCGTCTACAAAATAAGTACTTTGTAAAGAACCACTTGTTAAACAAATAGATATTTAAAAGCAAAAATATTTTAATAATCAATGATTCGTTGCTTTTGATATTTCAAAATATCTGAAAAAATAAAATTAGAGGAATTTGAATTGGAAAAATAAAGACATTCTTTTTTGTAAAAAATATATTAAATAAAAATTGTTGGTTTATTCTAACTTATACCAACAAGGTATATATATGTGTGTGTAATTAATTCTAGCATCCCACAAAACCAAAGTTTTCGACTTTTTTTTGAAGTCAGACTTGTAACGAACTCGTTACGGTATTTCGGTAGTTTGTCTGAAATCAGACTTTTCGTAACGAATTCGTTGAGACGTTTCGGTAGACATATCGTTGCTACATATTTTTACGAACTCGTGTCAACCATTTCATAGAAAAATCGTTACGATATCTGTTCCGTAATCAGAAGGTTTTGCCGACCATTCGTTACATATTCTTTACGAAATCGAAACATTTGGTTTGGTGAGATATTAGTTAAGCCGATTAATAAAATCAAAAGTTCGGAGTCCAAATCTGCTTTAAAGTTATACTATTTCACCATATCTGAAGTGTCACAACAAATTCCATTATATTTAAAATGTATAGTAATAGGCAGATTTTGTAAAAGATTTTGTTTCTAAACGTTTTAAATTTTTATCACATAGGAAGGAGTACATGATATACTTTAAAATAAAGCTTGAATTCTTAGCTATAAGCGCCGAAATATGTTTATTTCTTTTGATAGACAATGGCACTAAATTATATATTTTAAACAACATTTGCTTAAAATAAGCCACAAACGTCTAAACAAAACATAGAAATGTGAAAGAGAATTGTTAGTGATGTACAAACAACCATAAGAAATAAAAAGAGGCTCGCTATTTGAACACCTTGGACGTGCATAGAGTACAAAATTAAACAACTGAACCAAATTTGAAGTATACACACCAATTGAGAGGCTTATAAGAAAGGGGTACAAGTGCAAAAAATAATAGTTTTTAGTAATTAAGATTCAGAGTTTTTTGTTCCCATACATTTCATACATAATATTTTTAGTTTTTAGTACATACCATCTTTTGAGGCCATCGTACAGGCCTAAATTTTTATAGAGTGATAGATATTGGTATTAATTGTTGATTCCTACATATAACTAAATTTTTATAGTTTTAGTACTTGTACCCTTTTGCTTTTCACGCCCTCAATTATGAGTTTTTCCCGTGAAGTTTTTTCTCTTCCCATTCATTTGTTCCCGGGCAAAAATGCTCCAATTCTAAAAAGCCGAGGAATAAACAAATAAGGGAGAGTAAAGAATCTGGATCAGCTGTTTAGTGTTTACATTTTATTCTGCACTGGCGCAAGAGTTCAGTAATAGAAATTAATATAAATTTTATGTTCCCATTCATAATAAGATTGTGTGTTAATGTATAAATATTTGTTTTTGCTTAAATAAAATGTAAAATGTACAGTGTAGTCACTCAGAAGCTCTCGGAAGAACTTTATGCTGAGGAAGTGAAGCGAAAACTGGGCTAGGGCCACATGCATTAAGTCCCCAATGATTGTGTGCAAAAAGGAAATTGTAAATTTTTTAAGCCGCAACAAATCTCCCGTTTGCCCATTATGTAAACTTAAAGAGGCGTGCAAAATTGCATGTGTTTTAAAACTTTCTTCCGAAGCAGCGTTGCCATTTGTCAAGTTTTCCCTTTTTTCGCAAGTTTTTTGAGATGCCAAAAAGTTTTAATTTTATATAAAGTTTTTTCAAGTTTTTTATAAATATGTACATATCTTCAAATTTGCAGTATAGTATATCGGTTGAAAATATTAAGTGATAGCTTATGCAATGATACGATCAAATATTTTCTCACTTCCTTATTACTGAAACACTGTTTAATTGTGTTTACAACTATGCCGTTTTCATACATTCCTTAAAATGAGTTCCAAATACACTTTTTTGTGTTTTCTTGTAAAATTTTAGCACTTTTGTAGAACAAAAGGTTTTTTGGGTAAAAAAGTTTCTTTTTCAGAAATAAGAAGTTTTTTTTAAATATATATGGCAACGCTGTTCCGAAGGCAGAAGTAGTTCATGTTTTTGAAGCGCATGTTTGCACGGCGTGGATAAAAATTCCTAACACAAGAGAGAAATATAACATTCCGTTGTTTATTTAAACTTGTTGTCCTAAATAAATGCTTATGCCATTGTTTCACAACATTTCTTAATTTGAATAATTTGTAAAACTCGCAAGAATTTCTCCCTCTCTCTCGTATTCCGTGGGAGCTTTTTCCCGGGGAAATTGTAATTTATAACAGGAGGAATGGGAAAACAGAAAATTTTCCCGGGGAGATTTTATTTAGAATAGTGGAACAGGGAATAGGGAGACAGACAACTCCCGAGAAATTGTTATTCATAATTGGGCTGATAGTAGGGTATTCACTCGAATAATGTTTGATC
Source organism: Panzeria rudis (assembly GCA_956483635.1). Taxonomy (NCBI): domain Eukaryota; kingdom Metazoa; phylum Arthropoda; class Insecta; order Diptera; family Tachinidae; genus Panzeria; species Panzeria rudis. The sequence continues at coordinate 13,817,549 of OY101448.1, read as the reverse complement.
GAATAATTGAAGTCAAATAATGTTCAATCAAACAAGGAATTTTAATTTCGAGTAAAATTTTATTCGAGTAATACAGGTCGATTAATCGAATAATTCGATAAAAAAATTTTATGCAAATTATCTCTTTTTGAATGAATTTTTGCAGAGTTCTTAACAAAAAATGGCATAATTTTTTAAATTATATGAAATTCGCCATACAATTCTAACTTTTTCACACTAATAGACCGCATGATCAAAGAGTTAAGAAAATAATGAAGTAACAATAATAGGGAGAAAGGAACTAGCTTCAAATATCTTATTTTTCGTATTAATATATCGAATGTAATCTAACGGCGAAACTTGTATGTATTTGCAACAACAATGCTATGCCGATTCCGAATATTTTTATTCTGCATTGAACACAGAACAGGTCTGAATATTATTAAATATTTCCTGGTGCAAAAATTTCTCAAAACGCAACATTTGAATAGTAAAAAAAACTTTTTTAAATGATCAGTTAGTTCATGCTCCAATTTATGTAGAAATATTGTTTTTCTTCTGTTTTTATTATTAAAATATATAAAAACGCGAAAAACTTGATTTGTTTTATTTTTTTCCACAACAATTTACAAAAAACCCAGTAAATTCCAAAATTTTCCGATTAACTCGAATAATTTTTAGCATTAAAGCTTACTCGTATAACTCGAACGAAATAAAAGTTTTACTCGATTGTTCGAGTAATTTAAACACTTCAATTTTGATTAATTGCACTAAAAAAAATTTCCAATATGTCTCTAAATAGCGGAGTTTTGAGCGAACAAAAAAAAAATCAAACAAGTTTTTTTTTAAGTCGGTTAAAAATAAATTTAAACTGGAAGATTTTTTTTAAGGGAAAAGAAGATTTTTATTCTGCTCTTTGAGAATTTTTTAAACGAATATATGGCAGCACTAACCGCTGATAAATTTAATTTCAGCGCACCCTGTCTTTATCGAAGACACCCACCATATGACTCTGGCAAAGATGGTTTAAAAACTTGATGAAAATAATTAAAATTCATAGTTTCAGAGTTACTGCTGCATAGCTGCTGTTAAATTCAAATAAAATAGTGAAAAATGTATTTGCCTGCGAAACAAATACATAAATATATATCTGTGGACTTTTAATAAAGCAACTTAAGTATAATTTTCAAAATTTTCAGGAGAGCAAAAATACTATTAAAGAAAAGAATGTACCATTTTGGGTATGCGTTTAAGGAAAAGTAAAAGTTAAACAACCGATCTCGATTAGAATTTTGTTGTAACATTTTTTTCGTTTTTTGATACATTCAAAATTGCAGATAAGTCAAATCTATAATAATATATTTTTGACTAAAGATCGTAGAAATATGCTGATTGCAAAAAAAAAACGCGCCTTAAAATTCTGCATTTATAAATACCGTTATTTGTAAAATTCTCTTAACTCGAATTAAGTGCTTTTGTCAAAAGTCTACAGATACATGTGTATATTTTTGTGAACGTATTTTATGTACTTCATTACAATAATTTCTTATATACATAATATGTACCTCGGACGTAAACTGCACTATGTCGACAAAGTGCTATTTTCTAAAAGTTCCATTTTTGAATTCAGCTCATCGAGACCTTTCCGGGAATACCCTATAACATGCATTAATGACGTCACAACTAAGGATAGCAGAAGAAATAAAGTACGATTTTCAATGCTTCTCAATGTATTTTACAACGTTAAATCTGGCGTACTGAAAGATTGACTAAATGACACAGTGCTGTTAGTTCTTTACAACGAATTTTCTTAAATTTTATATTAAAAACAACATTATGCTACAGTGGGCGCCATTGTCAAAAGAATTATTTAATTAATAAAATTATTTCTAAACTATCATTTTAAAATATGTACAACAATTTCCTTTACAATTAGTTTCCTTTTTTTCCCTCCCCACTCCCAAACGGATCTTTGTCTGGCGTCTTAGTGTCATTTGTAATCGGTTTTAATATTTTTACAATTACAAATGTAATATGTTACTGAAGTTTTTGTAAAGAATGCGCATGCAGCAGACATGTGCTAACACGTCTGCTAGAGATACTGAGGAATCTGTATGTCCTTATAATTAAGTTATAAACCAAAAACATGTGGTTCGTTAAACACGAGTTTTTAAAAATAAATTCCAATTTGAATTGCATACAAAATTATGGAAAAAAATTTATAAATATTTAAAATTAGTTTTCCACGCCTCAGTTGCACTTACAATTGGGCATGAATGTAAACACATTAAATTAAAATGTATAATTGTAACGAGTACTTATGTTTAAGTAGGTGAAAACGAAATTGAGTTGCAGCTACAACAAGAATAATGAAAGAAAATCTCAATTTTGTAATTTAAAAATTATTGTAAAGGATAATTTGCTTTTTGTTGTAACGCTACTTTAGTTAAGTACTGTATGACACTTTATTGTAGGAAGGGCCAGCCCAACAAATACTAAATAAGTTGCAATCGTTAATTGCAACGTAGGTAGGTACCTCATCAGTATTGAGGTGTCTTGGATCTCCTTGGAATCTAAACGTAGTGGAGGACAGTGAACATTTTCAAAATATGGGTCCTGTGTATGTATATATTTGTACATAAGCCGACGAAAGAGGAAGACAATGAGATCTACAGTCATCGAGAGATGGCATGGAAAAATATGCCAGGAGTTCATCGATAACGCAATGAGACTGATTGATTTTAGTATTTTAAGATATGTGATTAATAGCAGCACAGTATTTAAATATCGTTCGATATACAAGACATCGAGGATGGAACATGATCGAACAACAACTAACCTAGTTATAGTCTAGATATGTATACAAACGGCTTAGGAAGCGCAGATACAGCTTAAACTTGGCAGCTAACCTAAGCAACATAATTTGGTGGACTGAGGAAATGCTACATATGTTTCGCCCTTCCTGAATTAGCGTTATCATGAAAGGCTAAAATTTAGCCACCGCACTAGCTATCACCTCAATTTCAATCTTTCATACAATACCTGTAGTATTGCACCCATCTGACGGCCTAGGCCATCGATGTGTAAATGTAAGTAGGAATCTAATACAGACTTTGGATAAGTCGCACTTATATTGTTACTGGTCTCAGATCTAAGAAGCAACAACGAAGTTTAATGGTGATGCCATTTGAAGATGCGATAAGACGAAGAGACTTGATTTTAGCGCATTTTTATATTGAAAAAGATAGCTCTCAAGTGGGAAATCGTGAAAAAATTCAAGCATTTTCGAAGCGCGTTTCGTAGCAGGAGGCACAACAAGAACCAAAAACTCATGCCTACAATAGGGGGAAGAAGTAGTTTTTCTGGGGAGCGTGATCTTTCAAAAGAGCCCAACTATGTCTTAGTAATTTTCGATGGAAAAATCTGTAGACCTACTCATATTCGTTGATGGAGAGTATCGGCGACGGATGAAATATAGCCCTTTATTATGATTCACAACTCAACTAGGTTGAGTTGTCAATGTTACGACCCAACTCAACCATTTTTTTTTTGTATTATGATTCACAACTAATTTTAGTTGTCATTGAAATAAATTTCGAAAAATGGTTCTTGTCTATACTCTCTATTTTTTGAAACCATAGTAGCCATCACAAAATATTTTTAGTTTTGGCCTTACCATTTTTTCTTGAGATTTTATGTTTTATGGATATGGCAACAATATTTGTTGACAAATGGGATAGATTGGCGCCTAAAATCACCATTTTAAAAGTAATCAAAAGTAACATAGTAGTCGAAATAAAAACCAAAAACACAACTGAGAAATAACAGTTGTCTCGCTTTAATGAAAGAGGTAATCAATAATAAGAATTTGACAACTACGACGCAACTACCAATTTAGTTGTAAATCATAATAGGGGCCATAAGTTATATAAGATCTATCCCGGCGTGTAAGTAGTGATACGCTCAAAAAACAGTGAATGCATGGCTGATAAACGGTAGAAGTATAAGCGCAGATACTCCAGCATCAATAGTATTCGATGATGTATATGAAAGGGGAAGATCGTGACTCCTTTGGAAGGATAAAACAAAAGAAAACGCAAACCATCAAACTGCATACAATTGCTTTCTCAAACTGTCCAATACCAATAACTGGTTGTGAAGCCAACTAACTAAGTACGTAAAGTAAGACTTTGCGATCTTTAAACTGGCTAGGACTTCCTTATGCAACTACCTCCAAAGTATTTGAAGTAGTTACCAGAAGAAAGGTTAGGGAAGAGAGAGATTTTCGCCTTTTCTGCGAGTACCCAACGTTGGATCCTTCGATGCACATATGGCTGGGAAAAATATTGGACCACCTCTCAGAGATATTAGCTTAGATTATTATAGCATATACCTCAATGTGACGGGTCGGGACATATATTACCAAAGTATCTGTAAAATACTGCCAGGACAGCCTTATCTCACGTCAGCCTTACCCACCAAGTCAACTTAAGCATCCCCAAATTCCTCTGCCTTACAATTGTTTGTACCTGGCTGCACAAACGTCTTGCGAAAGTGCTCCAGATTATCACACCAACAGCTTACGCTGCACACCCAACCAGCACTAAAGTCTACCCCGAAGACTGGGGCCGAATCGTCGCTTTCGATCGAGTTTTCTTAGTTTGAGATTATGGCATACGCTATCGAACAATATAAACACATTGTTGGATATCAATATCATAATTTCAAACTAAAACAATTCATTGAATCAGCTCGATATCGAAAGCGACGATTCGGCCCCTGTTTTTCAAACATTACTTATGATGATCTTCTGAATAGCAACAGAGCTTGGTAGAATTCCAGATTATCACTATCTAAGCAACGTTCTCATCACAGACTCTACATGTAAAGCAAACCTCTCCATTAACCTATCATGGTCGAACTCTGTAGGATTTAACCTTCTTTTAGCTGTGGGCTCGAGGTGTTTTTACATTTCTACTTAGACTACATACTTGTATGCCAGCATCTAGTTCTATCATTCCACAGATTTGATAGTGACATACATATAAGTTTCAGGGTAAAAGGAAATAGGTCAAGGTATAATAAATCCGTTTACTTTTTTCTTAAAAAAGTATATCGCCAAGTTACGACTACGCCATGGCCTGCCTAACCATGCACGAACACTTTGCACCACATCATCACATAACGCAAAGTAGCCGAGCATTAACAAAGGAGTAACCAGCAGCAAGCTGAACTTTCCTTCCCCGGCATGTTCATTTGTATTAGCAACATCACAAGCAAATGTCATTGGTCGACCGAAGTCCAACTAGTCACTGATCTAACTGACCATCAGTCGTTTAAGCAACATTATCACTCAGGGATTTTTGATTTCGCCCACAGCCACCACGCCCACGCGTGTTCCTGAAGTAGACTTCTCCAACAGCTGGTTACAGAATCATCCCACGACTTGATATTCGTATAACATTTTTATTTTCACAATATAATTTGCACACGTCGAAAATGTTCAATACTGAAGATAAGTTTTAACAAGGAGGTCTACCACTTGAAGGAGTGCTTTCATCTCTGCTGTGGTTAATGACACTGAAGCTCTTCCTAAGATGTTTGGACATTGGTGGCAGGAATATAGTGGCTTATGAGAGTCCATTTCGAACTCTCTTCCTGGGCTTCTAGTAAGAGACTGATTGGCAAGGCGCAAAAATGGAGCTAGTTCTCATTATGAAGAAGTAAAATATAGAATGAATATATAAACGTTTAATTGGATAGCTAACTGTCATGGAAAAGAAGCACACAAGAAAGCACTAAATACCTACTACGTGTCCAGAACATCGATAGGCAATATCTGGGCGGAGACCACAGGTGCTAATTCACCTAAATGCAGACTAGCGTTGGCCATCCTACTTCCTCTGTTTATTTTTATGCATATCCGTTGCTCTGATACAGAGATTGGGTAGAAACGTATAATTTTTTTAAGGGTAATCGGAAAAAGGTCAAGGTCATAAAAATCCGATTTACCTTTTTCCCCAGAACTTACAGCACCAAAATTAAGATAATCACCAAAATTTAAACTTTAGAATTGATGGACAAGTTTTGGAAGAGACACCACCAAATGAGGCACCATTTTTAATGAAAATTGACGTGGTGTACAAAACGATTGACAAGTCTTGCTTCCAGGTTTCAAAAAGTTAGTGCAAAGAATCTCAGATACAATTGGCAAAAAGAAAAAAGGATCTTTAGTCACCTACACGTGTGATTATATAGAAACTCTTCCTTAAGACTTCTTCTGTAACCTATCAGAGATGTTGACGAAGCTGACGATGTCACAATGATGATGAGGACATTCAATCAAGTAGTTTTTTTTCATTATGGTTATGATAGACGTATTAAAAAACTCACATTTGCATTCAATTATTAAATTAAAATTGTATGTCATCTGTGCTATTTGCAAGATTTATTTCAATGCCTTAATGCAGCAGCCAGCAACTAAAGAAAAATTTTAAATCATTTTTTATCATTTACACACGCAGAACGAAGAAAAAAAACTAAAAGAAAAATCATAAAATATTATTTAAGGTGTTAAAGGGGAGAAAACACTATTTATAAAAATGTTGTACCCGTCCTCCTTTATTGTCTGTCGTCCGTCCGTTTGTTGAAACTTTGTACAGACTAATTAAATAAGGTACAAATGACTGGTGGGACGTTGTGCGCTTCTTTAAATGCCTACAATTTCATTCATTCTTTTTTATTTTCATTTTTTAAATATATTTTTTTTATAAAGCGGCTTCACTTCACTGTCTTGTCTCTCTGTCAAATTGACATATTGTCATTCATGTCAGCAGTGTTGCATTTAAAATTATGACAGTTTTATTTGATGTTTTATTGTGATTTATATTTGTGTATAAAAGAGAGTTTTAATTTTCTGTAAAGAGTTATTACAGCTTGAAATGCAGCGATACATTTACCCACACACTCATTCACTACAAATAAAAAAGTGTTCATAGTTTTTATTTCCCCCTTCCGTTCAGCTTTTTTTTTTAACTAATTAAAGGGGCGTTTGTTGTTAATTTATTATAGAACTCTTAAAAAAGTAAAAGATTGAAAACTTATTTTTTGTTTTAATAATTTGTGTTTGTATTTCTCCAGCTTCATTATTTTTAACGAAAAAGTGCCGGCCGTCGGCGACATTTTTTCAGCAGATGTTTGATGTCAATTTCATTTTTTTGTATACATAGAAAGGATTAGTTTTTGTCATCTCTCGTATATAAATTGGCTTTTAAAGCTTTTCACATTGTGAGAAGGTGGGCATATAAATTAGTCGTCATTACTATTAATGACTTTTTACATAGACAACATAATTTATTTGTTAAAAAAGGAAGAATTTGGAAAAAATTTAAAAAATAAGATGAATAGCTTGGGACTTAAAAAAACTTACTCTTTCAAATAAATATTTTAAATATTGATTGAAAAAAATGTTCTTTCAATACCCGTAAATTATGGATGACAAAGTGAGCTTTTGTCACCCTCCAAATAGATGCTTAACTTCGCCAATGATGATTTTGTATGAACTTTGCAGTATTTTCCGATCAGCTTATGCTCCAAAGTAATTTGTCCGAAATATTTTTTCCAATTTACATTAAAAAAATTTTTTTCTCCCAATTGAAAACTTTTATTTTCTGATTTTAGCAACTTTTCCTCTAAACTCGATCATATTTGTCCTAAAGAGATTTCTTCCAAATTTTAGTCCTTATTTAAGATGTTGAACTATGGACAAGTATACAATGCATTGAAATTTTATTTCCTATGACTAATTTCGGATGTGAACCGGTACACTATGAGCTTTAGCTAGAAGTGATGACTATAAGTCATGAATACGAAAATAATTGCGATAAGCGATTCAGTGCAACATCCACTGCAACTATGAGAAAAAAAATTATATAGCCCACCGGAGCACCATCCTCTTCCTAATTACCACCAGACTTTTTGATAACAGTAAATATTCTGTCAACCCTCAGCTAACGGTGCTCTTAGCACCGTGTGAAATTCAGCGTTCTCTACTGTCCCTGACTAAACCTTGAAGACACTTGTTTGACTTGCAAGGATTAACCAGATTGCAATTTCTTATACATGTACCACCCATCACTCATAAACACCTTGGTAGAGTGTTTCATCTATCGATATGAGTAGCTGACGCGATGCAGCTAAGTTTTTTTTAAAGGAATAACCAGCAAACTAGAAGTATACCACAAAGGCAGCTTTTGTTGCTTTAGCAGCAGCACAAAGAGGCATATTGGCTGTCTGAAGTCCAATCCGCCACTAGTTCTGGCTGAGCATCAGCCATTAAACCAACATCCTCTCCCATTTTGATTTCAAAAACAACCACCTCCTGAACGTACTCCTGAAGGAGAGCTCAAAAACAACTGGTTACAGAATCATCCTTCATGTTGAGAATAAGACCAGCATATCCAATTTACGTAGGAATAGAGTATGCCTTAGCGGGGAGCATCATCTCCTTAACCCTCTAATAGGCAGGTCACCTGGTAGGCTAACGGATCCTTTTGTACCAGTGTATGGTCACTGGTCAGGTCTTGGAAGAAAACCCCTAGAGTTTAACTTTTTATTGACTTTGGTCTAGACGGAGACCTTAAGACTCGCTTCACCTTCTACCAACGTGCACGTCCGTTGCTCTAGTATTTCAGAGATTTGGTAGTAACCTAAGATCTTATGCGTAATCGGAAAAAGGTCAAGGTCTGGAAAAACGGAACTATTCTTTTTCCCTATAAAGCTCAGCGCCAAGGTGTGGTTAGTCACCTAATTGCAGAGCTGTGCCCCCTGGGCGGACCTCATCTAATAGATGTTCTGCTGTTGCTATAGACTGCTGGTCTCTGCATTAATCTATATCCATGTACAATGGCTGTATATATGTAAGTATAGATGTTGCCAACATAATACAAACTTTTTAGAAACCATTCTATGAAAAGCTAATGCTGAAGAAGTCCGGTTAAGTTGAGAAGGGTAATGCCTACCCATAACACTTCCTCTGGGACAGTCACCCTTAATGGTATACTACCTATGATTAACCTACCTGATAACCATGATCATGATGAAGATATTGCACTTCACGATAGTATTTAGCATCTCATATAGTCTTTTGCCTAGCCGTTAAAGTCTGTGGTGCTGTCATCCAGGTCAATGACAAATGACATACCTAATAGTTTCTAGCTCCTTATCCTCGCATGACCTACAAAAATCGGAAGAACCAATTTCCAAAATCTTGGCCTTTGGCCAGTAGTTGGTCCTATCAAGACTCTTACAACCCTCTTATCTATTGTACTTCGGTTCGGTTGCCAGGATTATGCGACCCTCGAAATTCTGCAATTCTCTCTGTACTCTTCCAGAAGAGCCTAGTTCTGTCCAAACCCCAGTTTTTCAACTTCCTGTAGTAAAAGCCGATCAAGGATTTTACTCATTCCCCTCCCCCATTTCCTGATCTAACATCAAACCTAATCTTGCAAGTTCGCCGTCAGCTTCAGTGCCCTCAAAGTTGCAAATAGCTGTCACCTAACATAATCTCACAATAACTAGTCCATCGGCGGGAAACTAGGGTAATAAGTGTTTCGATAGGAAGTGTTACTGAATACGAGGCAGTCAATCGTGGCACTCCTCAAGAAGCAATTCCATTACCATCCAGTTTAGAGCGGAGACCAGCCGGTCTAGTGTATAAGCCCTCGAGGCATCAGCTGGATCTTTATGGTGTAGTGGTTGAGTGAGATGCGGTAGAGAAAGACTCTTCCGGCTGGCAGCGCTCCTGATAAAAAGTGTGCTCAGGTCTAGTCCAACGACTAACTTTTAACGTTGGTAGAATAGCATAGAACAGGGGAAAGATCTGGCCCAAAGATCGGCACTGCGACACCTAGTGGATCTTTTGTGCCATAGATCTATAAATTAAATCAAGCTCTGCATTACTCTCCTTATGAAAGTCAGCGCAGAGGTTGGAGAAGTCCGCATAATATTATCCGAACACAGAAACTCAGAATGGAAAATATGCTTTCTACTATTACACAAGACAATACACTCTCAGAGAAAGTGAACCGTTGTCTCATCCTCTTCCAAGCATAAACGACACAAGGCTGACTGAACTTGGTTACTTTTCCACAGAGGAAAAAAATTCCAAAGTGACCAGAGAGAAAACCAATAACAAGCCGTAAATCATTCCTGTTGAAACTCAGGATGCCACTTTATGCAAATGCTGCATCAATGCTTTGTCTTACCTTAAACCAGAATAAGCAAGGTGACCAGTATATGAAAACCTGGTTCAAAAGCGCTCTAAAATAAATTTAGAACTGAACTCCTAAGAAAGGGGGACTTAAGAGCTGCCTGACTATTATCAGAAATAAATTGGTTACAATACAACAAGCACAGGGCACGCGATCTGCTAAGGCTCGGCAAAGGTGGTATGCGACTATTAGTAACAGTTCTCACAGGGCAATGGAATATTAGTACCAATGTCAAAATGATGGGTCTTAAGAAACTATATTGCCCCTTCTATGCAAATGCCCTGTGCTAGCTACCACAAGGATAAACACCTTGCCGGACTTAGAAGAGAAGAAGTTGGATGGTTTGACATGGCAGTGGGGCAATAATTATGCTGCATCTGCTCCAGAGTATCAAAAGGTAGCGAATGGGCGGACTGAAGTGAGTTGTCTTTCCATCAGCCCTTTGAGGCATCTCGTACTGATTTTAATTTGGCTCTGTGTCCTTTCTGAACTTTGACTACTGCATGACTGCATTCTTGTCACATCTCTTAAATTTTAAGACCGTTAATGTCTCAGTCTGGAACACAGTATATTCACACGGTAGCCTAAACGACCTCCGAACGTTGCAATCTATTATTTAGACCCTCAGTGACTTTACAATCCATATTTATGTCCTCGATGAGAAGAGCACTCCGTTTCTTTTTAGCACCTATGCCTCCCACCTTACACCATAACGATACGAAAGAATTGGTCTTAGAGCCGATGGCTTAATCCACCTAACTCTTGCTTATCGACTTCCTGCACAAGTAGTTTGCATTGAGCCCTTTTCTGTGTGTTTCTCTCCACTTTTGCGCTTTAATCACCAGTACCTTAATTCAAGTCTGGCAAGAGAATTTTCTCAGCGCCGCCTGCATGATTACGCTAAAGGTTGGGAGAAACTTCATCCTCTTGTCCCACTATCTTCCGACCAGCAATCTCAAAACATCTGCGGAAAGCGTTCACTGCTATTAACCACAGGAGAGGTGGCAGCACTCCTCGTAGTGGTGTACCACCTTGTTGAAACTTATCCTCACTATTAAATTACTTCGATGTGTAGAAATAAAAAAATATATGAATATTATTCTTATTTTCAACATAATAATCCATTATATTTTGTTTTATCATACAAACGGAAAAACAATGAAATAAAATAAAAATAATGATTAAACAATAATGCCTGAACACAAGGATAATACACACATGAAAAAGATGAATACCAGCAAAAAAATATAAAAAAATATATTAATGCCAAACATTAGACAAGACGATGGAACGTTAAGGCAAAAAAAAAAAAAGAATAACAAATTATGTTTTAACACGAAACATAAACAACAACAAAGCAACAATATTTAGCAGAGAAACAAAAGACAACACAACAACATCCTACGCAAAGCAAAGGAAACGGGGATGGAATATTTATAACAAGATGAGGAAAACTAAATGAATAAAATATAAAAAAAAACCAACAACTGTAATGGCAACATATCACATTACTCTGATATAATGCAGAAACATTTTTACAACGATTCTCAAACAAACAAAGTTTTAGGTCATAAATATCTCACAGAATAAACAGAGAAGACACTTGCTTTTGTTATTTGGCTTAGAAAGTACTTTTTATACATATTTATTGAATTCACTCACACGTTTGTGATGTTCTCCCAACGAGTTAAACGTTTGAAAATTTATAAGAAAATCATTTAGTTTTTAAGTTATTTCTATAAAAAAAATTCCAAGACGATTTTTTTCTATGTTCGGAGTACAAACACATCAAAAAACTCTAATTGCGATTAGTTTTTTTTTGATGAAAACTTTATAAAATAGCTAAGGGTCCAATATATATATATATTTTTTTCGAAGTTGTATTAGTTCACTTTTGCTTTAAAAAAAAGTACCAAAAAAGTACCCATCAGCTTTTCGCTGATGTGAAAGTATACCTTTCGAGTCATTAAACAAGTATTTTATAGTACGAGGGTCGCTTCTTATATGTTTCCATATAATTACTTAGCGTAACGTCACTTATTAACAGTTTTCTGGTATAAGTTTCAGTTGTGTTTTTTAATAGCTGGAGAGGAAAATGTTCGGAAACAAATCCCTTAAATCAAAAACGATATACTGAATGTACACAGCAATCAAAATCCTAGTTTTGATGTAATAGTATGTTTCCACCGACTTTAAATCGAATAGATTTAAGTAAAGTACTTCGAAGTGTTTCCAACGAGCTTGTGAGGGATTTGATATTCGAAGCTAACTTGAAGCTAAAATAAATGAGTAGTTAAATAAGCAAGCTAAAATTAAAAAAAAGTTTCTATGTACATTATTTTATTATAATTTGTTTATGTATCAGCCATGTCACAGAATCAGAGACCTGCGCCGAGCGATTTTGTCGGCGGCGGCGGCTCATGAGAAAATCGGCGGCGGCGGCTCAAATCCTGCTTGAGCCGACTCGGAACAAATAACATTAAAATCAAATTTAAGATAAAAAATTAATAAAAAAATTATTATTTCATAGTGTACAAGGCCAATCGGCGGCTATTTTTCAGGCGAATTAAGCCGAACTTTTCTCGGCGGCGGCGCGAATGTCTAAAATTATCGGCGGCTCGGCTCAGCCGGCTGTGAGCCGTCACGGCGCAGGTCTCTGCACAGAATACCATTCCGATCGGAAGTGGTTTCAATTCCGTAATTTGCTTCTTCAGAAAATTTTCTTCGTAATCAAACCACTTTTAAATTTCAAAGTGGAATTTGAAAAACATTTTTCTACCGACTTCATGTGCAGTAAATAATAAAAAACGTGCATACTTTTAGGAGCATCAAATAAATATTTGGTCATGAGGTCTCCATGTTAATAAAAAGCTTAATGTGAGCTTTGCATCTAAAAACAAGAGTATAGAAACGCCTCAAGGTATAAAACCTTTATCTTTGTAAAAACGAGATACAAAATAAACGGAATCTAAAGCACCAAATATGTACTTTTTCGGAATGACAACTAGGGAATCAAAACCAATCCGAACGGAATCTGTGACATGGCTGTATATTTTTAATTTTTTTGACCGAGCTGGGATACGATACTCGTTCAGATTTGAAGACAAGTACTTTACCCACTGAACTATTGTTGACTTATAAGTTAAAGCGACAAAAATTAGTTTCATATACAAACACATGTTGACTTATAAAGTTGTTATCTACTTATTTTATTAATACATATCAACAAATTGTGACTACTGTCAGATAATGAGAAAAATACGTACTAATTTTATTAAAAACTAGATAGTAGATCTAATTTGAATCATAGTAATAAGATAAATAAGTAGCACTCATTACTTTGCACCCCATTAATAAAGTACTACCGGTTACAAAAATTACAAAAGTTTTTGCTGTGAAGGTGAGCGCAGCAGCTGCAATTGAATTTTTTCCATATATAGTTTGACGTTCAAATTAATTAAATATTTTTTAATGTAATTTTTTCGAAATTGTCACTCGCTATTGATGGATGACCCAGTAATGGAGTTTGTAATTTTAAAAGCAACGCAGGGTTGCATAGATAAATCCAGTTCGAAAAATAGCATGTCCGACATTATTTAAAATAAATCAACATGATTGGGTCAAATCACCATCATTTGTTGAAATCAAGCCGGTGGAATCATACTATAAGGCCTTTTGGCATGGTCGTAAAAAAGCATACTGGTCTCTGCCGACATTATAGAGTTACTGAGGTCGTTGCCAAAAGCAGGGCTCGAGGCGATACTCAAACTGCTATCTGTACAACCATATACCCCAAGAAAAAATGTAATCCCTGAACTAACACCAGTTAGTGATAGACGATTGAGATCGAGAATTCAGGCCAGTATACGAAAATTATGTAAAATGAACGATTCAGAACAACTATGCGAAAAAATTGCAAGAACCCACTGGAGCACCATACTTTTATTTATTAGCACCAGCCGATGTGATAACAGTAAAAGTTTTCCAAGCCTCAGCTAAACGTTTATTCTGCTGTCAGGAAAGCGTGCCGCTCCATGCTGACACTGTATCTAACCCAATAAGTGAAAAGGTTGATCCCTGAACTAACTCCAGTTGGTGATAGACAATCGAGCCGCTGCAGATAAGGCATAAACATAAGGAACTGGTAGAAAGAGGAACACGAGGAGTACAAATAATTTATGAATGAAGTGAAAAATGGGCAATAAAGTATGGTGTAACATCGGGGCGAAGATGTTAACCTCTTAGCTTCAGTTAAGCATGACTCTGGCACCGACCAAACAGACGCGACACGAGCAGCAATCTATTGCCTACTCACTCTTGACAGACTGGCGTTCAAAGGAGAAATAAGAAAGTATTGATGTTCAATTTTGTTTTGTTTTTCGCATACATACGCAATATCTGCAACACTTTTATTTGGACAAAATGAAACAAGAACATATAATTGTTGTCTCTTTCTCAAACGGCTGCCCTCAAAAAATGATTTGGGCAATTTTTAACTGTCACAATTGTCGTGTCTGGTTGGTCGGTGACTCTGGTGCCGACGACCCGTAGTTAATGTGGACACATGGATATGTGAGGAGCTACGACGAAAGAGGAACTGAAGTAAGGTTCATAAGAGACAGGACACAGTAATCTACAATATCGTCTAACAAAAATGAAAACGAGGAAGAATATATTTGCGTACTAGGAGACTGACAAAGGTTTGCCCTTACATTTTAGATGCGGGGTCATCAGACCAGCTAATTGCAAGTAATTGCTAAAGGCTCAAGGATAAGAATGGAAGTCGATAGTAAATACATTGTACAACAAAATCCAAATCAACAGAGCCACCTGACAAGTGGTGATAGCAAATACACGTGAGCACTGACGATGGAAGTGTAGCGGCTTCCGAAAGTGGCGCTACTCTGTTCTGCTGTGTACGTTGATGTTAATTTTTCCATTGTTCCTTGGAATATTAATCATACCCAATTCTTTCTGAATATAACGTTACGAACCTTAGCCTAATAATCAATTTAGATTCACAAAGCAAATACGTTCGAAATAATCATATTAATAATCCAAATATACATGTCTCGGCGTTTTGAAAGTTTACACCTGGTATTCATTATAGGGGGAGTTTAAGTCCTCCCGCCCCCCTCCCCTTTTACACATTGTTGTAGAGAATCGGCATAGGAAATATTGTAATCCTTACATTTTAGTTGTAAGACGTGTTCAGCACTTTTATGTCAAACACTACGAGAAACATTTTCTTTGCTGTGGGAGCTTTTTTGTCCTTTTTTTTAAAGGGACAAACAAACTCCCTTTAAACAGCAATATAGCGAGCTGAAATGTTGTAATATTTAGAAATGGAGTTTCATAACAATTGTTTTTTGAGGATATTTCAGCCCTCTAAATCGCAGTTTAAGGGACTATTTTGCTCACTTTTCAAGCAGGAGCTAGAAGGTGAAAATGTTTCTGATAGTGTTTTACATAAAAGGGCTAATCACAGCTTATACTTAAAATGAAAGGATTACAAGATTTCCTATTTCCGATTCATTGTAACAATGTTCAAAAGGGGGGATTTTAGCTCGCCCTAAAATTAATTGCAGATGTAAGCTTTCTAAATACAGATAGTCGTATATTTTTATTGGTCCACTCTCTTTGTATTGTACTGGGTTACCAGTCGTCGTCTGCCTGAAATTACATAAATCTGGCGCAAATGCTGGGAGTAGAATATGCCAGTGATTGAGTGGCATTTTGTTCTAATGGTTATCTGAACGAAAAATCCTTGGCGCACGTTACAGGTCAAAAAGAGACCCGTGACAGTAGCGGTCTACTTCGATTTTTCTCAGCCACGTGTATAGAGGTTCCATAATCTCTCAGAAATAGCTCGGATTTCAAAGCAAATAGTAGCCTGTTTCCTTAGAAAACTCGAAACTACTCTGCCATTAGAGCTTTTAAGGACTATTAGTTCTGAATGGTAAGGAACCATGTTTTTATGTACGAGGAAGAAAGGAAACCCATCGATGACATCACCTTGCGTGATCGGCTGACAGAACCGAATTAGTGGATCTCAATGACTTCACGATTCCAGCATATAAAAAATTAATTAGATTTCTAAAATTTTTTAAGCCCTAAAAAAGAGTTTAATGAAAAAGAAAGTATTTTTTTTACCACTGTAACCCAAGTAGAGAAAGAAGCCAGTCGATTTCGAGCTTGCGGCGCGCTGCCACCCGTTGCTTTTTTACCTATAGTGCCGCCACCGATTACATCGGCTCAAAACCAGCCGCCGAGTTCGTTTAAATTCCTTCAAGACAGGGTTGAAAATTTGTGTACTTTTTTCGCAACTTTTTTTTACTACCTTTTTTCTAAAATATCTATAAATAGCTAAGACGACCAAAAATCTGGCGGCTCGTGGCCACCGACCATAAATCTGCCCAGCTGCTGTCGCCCTTAATTTTGCCTCAACTTGTTGTTTCTCTGAACCCAAGTTCGCGTAATCTAGACCACTAAAAGTCCTTTGTTGCACACTACTGGTCCATATTATACGACCCATAACTGTATACTTTTATTTCAAGAAGCTCGTAAGTGAAAACCAGAGGAAAGGAAAGGAGCTATAGATGCTAACCAACTAAAAATAATGGGAATGTATGACAGAAGTCCAAATTGTTCGCATATACTAGTCCACATTTTCCGCCAATTTTTTAACGCTGGTTGTTTGGTTCTTTGCAGTGTTAACATATTAAAATGTTTCTACTTTAACGCACGCAAGTTTTAACTACAAAAACCTTTAATATATATGGTGTAATGTGACAAAAATTTGGAAATTACAAAACGCTAGTCCACATTACCCGAACTTACTCCATATAAAATGCTTATCTTGGAGATGTCTTAATCGGAGTGAAGAAACTGTTGCATATTGTGACTTTGAAAAACAACAGAGCTATTTATGGCAAAATATAAAATGCAACCCTCGTACTCTCGTACCAGCTAATTGTGAAGGCGTATAATGTGATAAAAATAAAAGCAAATGTTGGTGAAGTTAAGCCTCATCATCATTTTCTGAAGATTGTCCTTTAACAAAAGAGAAGAAGCAATAACAACAACATCAACAAAAGGCAACACAAGTGTGGGTTTTCCCAGCCCTTAAGATTGTTTATAAACAAAATCAGGAGCAACCAGTGTTACAATGAGAAACATCAGGTGAACTAAATGTTTAAATCTTGTGTGTTTTTTGTGAGGGCATGACTTGCCCGTTTCACTTCATATATGTAGTAGCAATATTACAAGCACCAGAAAAAAAACATGAGACGTGTGCTGCTAAGATCACATAACATTATTGTTGCACGTGACCACAAGTTGTTTACTACTTACTGCCTCCCTGGCTGCCTGGCTGCCTCTTTGACTAACTCAACTGACTGGTGTTACTTACAAACTGATATGGCACGTTTTTTATTTGTTCTTTTTGGTATGCTGACGTACATAGAACTAAATGTTTTTTGTTTAAGTATTTTATTTAAAACGATTCGGGTGCTTTAAACAATTTTATGCTTATTATCCGAAAAGGGGGCTTAACGATTAACTTGAAAAGCATTTGACAAATTATGTTCCCAAAACAAAAAAAAATTTTACTTAAAAACTCTTAAGCACAAATAAAATAATCGATAACCGCCTTTTACCCCGCCTTTCTACCACCCCATACGATTTCAATTATTTCAAAAGCATGAATAATAAAAAAAACATCCTGAGGTTAAATTAAAAAAGCAAAGTAAAGAGGAATAAATAATACATGTCACCACATGTTTTGTTAAGATTTCTGTTTGTTTTTTTTCAATTTGAGGTATTGTTTTTGAAAATATTTTGTCATTTATTTTAGTTAAATTTTAGCTTACGGCTTTGAACGACGAAAACTAAATTTAAATAAATTTTTTAAAATCTTTGGGGTTTTAAATGTCATGCAAGGTTGTGACACTTTATTTTACTTTTCTAGAAGGTGGTTTCAATTATTTTGTTGTTGGTAGTTTTATCCTTGTTTGGAATAATCCTTGTTTTGTCTACATTATATTTGGCTGAGAATTCATTTGTTTTTGTTTTAATTACCACTATTTCCTTTCATTTATTTTTTAAGACAACTGAACGTTTTCTGAAATCTGTCATACTCGCGCATTCTAAACAAAAGCTTTGGTAGTCTACAGCTGCAACTTTTAAAGAATGAAGCTTACAAGATTTTTTTGTAAAATGACATATAGAAAAAAGTTGGAACGAAAGTTTTCATTATAAAGAACTGCTAAAAAAACATATGTGCATAGATACATACATACAGAAAAACTGCTAATGTAAAATCAACATGTCGCAATGTTGATTGGAAATCATATTAAATTTCTGCAAAAGTACAGACTCTATTTAAAATTACCCTTGTTTTATATTAATTTTAAACGAAAAATTATTAATCTAATCTTAAATCTCGTTGATTTCATATTTTGTACTGTTAAAACTACATTGTTCAATATTGAATCCATAACATCCTGTTTTATAGTAAAATAAATTTTTATCATGTTAAATTAAAACTGGATTTCCTTTGAATAAATGAATAATCAGCGTAACATTTCATTTTAAGTCAACGTGACCGTACCCAGCAAAATCTTTGCTTATTGGTAGGCAAATAAATATGAGTAGTTAAGTCGTAACTACTTACAATTCGACTAGATAACTACTTATTTTTGTTTGAGAAGTTCAAAAAATAAGGGGTACCCCTTACAAATGAATTTACATTGTCACAGCAATTAACTAGTTATTATTTGACTTACTTGAAGCTAAAAAATAAGTTGTCAAATAATCAAAATAAAATTGAAAAATAAAATTTTCTATGTATACTATATTTTATTTATATTATATCAAACTTTGTTATATTTTTTTTATTGACCCAGCTGGGATACGAATAAGTGCTCCTACAGATTTAAAGGGAAGTACTTTACTCACTCAGCCATAGTTGACTTCTAAGTTTAAGCTACAAAATTAAAAAAAAAAAAACTCGCAATAGCAGAGTTGTAAATTAATTAAGCTTTCTATCTCACTTTCTCTCTCTCTCTCTCTCTTTCCCTCTCTCTCTTTCCTTTCCCAAAGAAGGTAGCACATTAAATAATTAACTGGTAGGCGTTAATGGCCTGAGTGTGCTATTTTTCTTAAAAACAAAAAAACAAAAAACGAAGGTCGCTGGTTCGATTTCTGTCAAGACCCTGGATGTTTCTGCAGAAAAGTCAAAAATATATAAATAAATGCTGCTAATATAGCATGGACTTTATGGCCGTCCATAAGTGAACATTTGTGACCTCTTTAAAAGTGACATCAAGTAACCGTCATAACTTCCATACTGTTTAGTTTCCAATGAAACCCAAGCAAGACCCTGAATGCTGTTAAAGGGCGCTGCGGCATAGAAAATATTTATTCCGTTCTGCAGGTGTATACCAATAGTCCTCAAACTTTACATTGGTAAAGTTGGTGTATTCCAAATTGTCTATGGTCCTTCGAACCAAATTGCGGAGTCGTTGCCGGCGGTACAATCAGATGTGGTGGTTCCCAAAGCTTACGATGCTGCTACCACAACTAAAACTTCAGCGTTCACAACGTTATATTCTCAAAAATGCCTTAGATGCCTGGTCCTGCTGATTGAACTCATCAGAACTGTACCTGAGCAAGGCTGGTGCCAGGCTTAGTCTACATTATTGTTGGTTTTACCCCGTGTGTCATATTTCCTCCATCTATTGTTTTTACTTAAGGCGATTTCTTTGCAATAGGTTGTCTGTCGATCGTAGTGTTTTGTTTAAATTAGAATAATAAATAATTTTATTATTCAATTGCCAGTCATGATTTGTAAAAATAAGGTTTTAACTCACATACAGCCGAGCCACAGAAACAGTGGCGTAAGACATGAAATACATATGAACACTGACGAGTGAGTGTTGCGGCTTCGGAAGACAACGTTGTTATGTTCTGCCATGCAGGTGAAAATTAATTAACGTTTATTTCAGGCTGATTTAGCCCAGCGTAAATGTTGAAAACGTTGATGTAGTTGCATGTGCTGATCGTTTCTGTCTCATAGCTTTTCAATGTGACAGAAACGATCAGCACATGCAACTACATCAACGTTATGGTCGGCTAAATGAGCCTTTAAAAAGCCAACACACAACCAAAAAATAATTATACTCAATGATTTTTTAATAAATAGTATGAATCGAACATGTCTTTTTTCTCAAACGGTTTTTGTTCAGCTTGAGAGCTTTGTCGTATCGATATGTTTAATTTCACTACAGTTTTCTGTAAATGTCAGACTGTCTAGTGATTTCCTTCATATTTCTTCACGAAAAAAGAAACCAGAAAGTAACACAAACATGGTCTTATCTTAAATCTCGTTTAAAATATCTTTTTACATAATTGATATTATCGTGTAGAAGGTTAATTTAGATTTAAGACAAAAATCCCAACACAACAAAGAGGCCACAACATTTGTTGTACTCGTATGTGGATTGTCTTGAAGGTCATAAATATGAGGAGAAAAAAAAGACTCCAATACCTAAAGACACTGATACTCATGCGTACCAGAGTAAAAAAAATTTCCTAACGAAAAATATATCTTTAGATTGTTTAATAAAAGTGGAGATATTTCTTCATTTTTTTTAACCAAAAGGAGAATTTGTATGTGTTTTTAACACAAATATTTTATGTTAATTTTTTTTTGTCATTTTGGAAACAAAAATATCAAAATGTCAACAATATTTAGTTACCTTTAATTCATGTATTTTTTTATTCTTGGAATTGAAACGATGATCAGAAATTGAAAACAGAAATAACCTAAAAAAATACAGATTTGAAGATTTTGTTTTATTCAGGCATGTTAACTTGGTCTTTTCCATGCTAGATTTGTGACAGGGGATGGTTGGATATAATAAATAATGTTTGAAAAAAGAACTCATTAATAAATGTAATGATTTTAATTTCGAAACCTTGGTTTCATTTCAGACCTTTCAAGTGCCCTTGGAAAAGAAAGGTTTTTTTTATTAACAAGATTTGTTTGATACTAATAAATGTCTCTAATTAGTTTATAAAGTGTGATTCGTTATAAGATTTTTAGTGTAAAACTGTTTTTTCCACAGAGATATCAATCCGGAATAAAAATTTTAATAGATTAAGGGCTATTATTACAACTTGGAAATAGTTAAAGGCAGGATTTCATCGGATGGATAAACGGTGTATCATTATTATAAAGTTACTTTAACCTACCAGGTAGGATGAACTTGCCTTTAACTTATCGCTCACTTTCAGTTAATGTAAAATTGCAATAAAGATAAACTGTTTATCCGTCCGACAAAATCCCGCCTTTAACTATTGCCAAGTTGTAATAATGGCCCTAAATTATTCAGCATGTTGTTTATTTTTTTTTTTATTTAATGGTTTTTATTAATAATTTGGGTAGTTTTGTAACATTTTTTATGTTTATTTTTTCACACAGTAAATGAACTTAATAATAAAATTTAACAAATTTATTTTCTTATAATTTTTACAAAATTATTTATTTATAATTCTTACAAATTAATTTTCTCAAATTGCACATTTTATGTTTCTCTATATGTAAGTGTTCTTTATATATATATTTTTTTTTTTTAGAAAAATTGTATACTTATTTTAGAGAGAATTTATAAACTATTTTGAAAATGTTCTGCATATCTGTTGCTATTAGCATCGATTTTTTTAAATAAAAATATGAAATATATTAAAAAAATATCGTAAAGACAGCTACGCCTTGAAGTTGAGGAACTTTATATGTATATCTCAAAGAAAATAGTCTGGTGGTGAATCCTACGAGGACTGAGTTGATACTTTTTACCAAATTAAACCAAATGTTTAAACAAAAAACACCAACATTTGGTGGTATTACTCTGAAACCGTCGAATACCTTGTTATAACCCTACCCATCCACCCACCTAGAAATGTAATGCGGAAGATAGAGTGAATATATAAACGCATTCGATGCGTATACAAAAGCCTTTGGTAAACGATGAGGGCTTAGGCCGTACATCGTACCATAGACATACACCACAGTGATCGGACCCACTATCTGCCACATATTGTCTGTCTATTTGTATTGGTCAATGTTCAAAAGCCAACATTTGTCGAAATTACAGGTGCAATAAGATCAACATCTCAGGACAGTTTAGAGAGACTGTTCGACTTAAATCGCATTGCTGTTTGTATTATATAATTACGTATTTGCCAAGTCGACCTTTAGACTGAGATAGTCAGGCCATTTAAGGCATCACCGTATTGGAGTTTCCACGAAACATAAGTGGACAATTCCTGAGGAGAGAAGTGGCCAAAATTGTTTAGGGGGAACTCAAGCACCAATTTACCAATTGCAACTTGTTTATGGTCCTTCGAATCGGATTCTGTTAGCCGCTATTACCGACGCTGTTTTCTTTAAAATATCCCAATTGCCTGGTCAAAGTACTCAAAATTGCATCAGTGCAAGGCGGGCGATATGTTTAGGTTCCATCGAAACCAAAAACAGCTGAATGCTGATTAAATGCGTTGCGGTACATAAAATATGTATTCCATACTCCTGATGTAGTCCTATAGTCCTTAAACTCTGCCTTGGTTCTGCAAAGCAGAGATAACAATTGCAATTATCGTTTGCAACTTCCCTGCGGGAAATCTTGTAGCAATTGTCTTGAACGTACCTATCCTATGAGTGGTGAAAATGGCAATGGTACAAAGTACCCCGCGGGAAATGTTGTACCAATTGTCTTGAACGTACTTGTCCAATGACTGGTGAAAATGGGAATGTCACAAAATGTTCCCGAGTTGTGATTGATGAAAAGAAATTATCACATCATATCAGAAAATTAGAACAAAAATTTTAGCAAAATACATTCATTGTACAAGCAGATTTTTTTTCAAATTAAAAATATATGTTTAAAGTACAGTAATTTAACTATTATTAAAGAACCCATTATACAACAAGGACCTTAAGGTTGGGTCTAGAACCCCCTCCAATGACAGCGCCATATAAAAGTTACCGGTCCCTTTCATATAAAGTTTTGGAACTCGAATCGTTTGCTAGTCCTTGGGAACCAGTCACTTGACCTGTCTTGTGACAGGTTATTTTCCCTCTAGGGTATTCCTGAGTCATAACCATGAAAAATACCATCGCTGTACAAGCAGACTTTGCCCAAGTCAAAAATATTTGTTTAAAGTGAATAGTTGGTCTTGAACCAGGGCCCTTAATTTAAAGATGGTGAAGTCGAAGTGCTTTCTAGAATGCAAGGAAACAATGGCGAACCTTAAACGACATCATGTGAGGATAGTCCGGGTTCTAGGACATGCAGGCATAAAGGGAAACGAAATCGGTGAGGAACTCACGAGATGAGATTAAGGAGTGGGCTTTGTCTTAGACTTAGAAGACTAACAAAAGGATTTCGTTTTGGGAGTTGTCGAATGAGTTGAGATGGGACCCCAGCAGGCGCGGATCAATGGTAGCGGAACCAAATATATTTCCTCTTCAAAAACGAATAAAATATACCTCATCGCTATGCAGTTCCTAAAACAAATTTTACAAAATGGTACGTTTTATTTGAAAGTTCCCGTCCAATAAGCTTAAGCTGGATCCGCGCTTGGATCATAGTAAGTCTATCTATTCTTTTGTAGATAACAGACACATAAAATTTGTTTCTGATCAAAAATACATTTAGAGCTAACTCAGCTGTCTCATCTCTACACTTTAATTTATAGACAACGGAGTATTGACCCGGGAATAGTTATCGGTCGCTTAACAATAACAAACGAATAATATGATCCGACAAAATAAATCTTTTGACTCTTCAGATCACAATTGTTTTACTACGACAAGCAAATACTATGAATCGACAAGATAAATTCTCTGTCCTTTGATTGACTAAGTACGGTTGTGCTCAGTAGCTGGGTCAAGAATTTTGGCCCGCTTTTGATATATTCAGCTTGGATGCTATGTATAACATCTTCGGTTACTGTGAATTCTTTCCCACGGTTTGTAGTCAATCAAACCTTGCATACTTATAATAATTGTTTCATTAACTGAATGAGAATTGCAAATTAGTAATACATATTTATTGACACACAGTTTCATGTTCCTCCACATCGTTACAACTTCTGCTATAGTCGTTGTAACTTATATAAATTTTTCTCGCAAGGGTGCCAATATTCCAGTTCTTCATTAGCACTAACTACTACTTGTAGTCTTATACGATCTTCAGTAATGTGACTGATCATTGAGTTTTCGACAGCCACAAAAGATGTAGAATACATACAAAATATACTTTTTTGCAGCCCAAGTGCTCAGTGAAGCGTATTAAGGCTACGCATAAAGCCAATTATGCTGTTCAGTGAGAAATTATACACTTCAGTTGGAGTCGTTAAGATTCCTCCAAGAAACTTCATTCTGCGAGTGATTACAGCCGGACAAACGCAGAGAATATGTTCCAGCGCCTTTTCTCGTAGTAGACAGTTCTATTTCAGAGTTTCCAATGGGTGTCGTCTGAGATCACAATGTCCCAAACTACACCGTTAGTAGTCTATGGCCATTTTTGTCCAGTGGCACTAAATTTTGGTTTTAATTTTGGGAAGAGTTTCTCAATGGCGACCAAACTCCATCTGACACCAAGAACTATTCTTCTCTTTGACGTATCCACGTTAGATACCAAAGAAAGGCTCCTCAGTTAGCTGGACAGTCAGCCCGCTCGTTTCCAGCATGTCCTTCATGATTAGGCACTTAACATAATGCCAGTTTGTTATGAGCACCAAGTTCATTAAGAGATGTAACGCCGTCTATGACAACTCATAAGAAAGTAGGGCCTTGTGTGCGGCTTGGCTATATGATATCCTCAAACATTCTCTAACACAAATGAGGATGGCGTAGGATGGGCGTACGATATTTACCCATGGGAAAAAAGCTTAAGAAAATTAATGCGTCTACTTAACACAAGAGGCGCTGCAATTTCTGCTATAGAATAGAAGTACCGACCAATAGCAGAGTTGTTAAATAATTAAGCTTTCTATCTCTATCTCACTTTACCATATGTTCTCTCTACTCTATCCCTTTCCCACAGAAGGTAACACTATAATTAATTAACTGGTAGGTATTAGTCCTCTTAAAAAACCCAAGCTGTCGCTCAGTATGATATTCGATGATATAATTAAATTTTGTAGGTTTCCAAAGAAGAATTGTTTAAACCTCAATGCTATTAATACCACTTATATTGAAGCCAATATAAATACTATTCTCGTGAATGGAGAAGGCAAAGATGGTCATGGGTGACAGTATAGCTGGAACATTGTCACAATATCGGTTGTATTTTATTATTTTATAGTTTACCACAAGATTTTGCGTACTACGCGTTCTTCACATCTCCATTTTTGGGTCGCATAATGTCTTGCAGGACCATTTATTTTTTACAATCTAGAATTCTTTCAAATCGAATGTCCACAAATATTATCCCTCTTCTTCTATGAAGTATAAGTAGACTCATATCGAATAAAAATTGTTTGTTGTGTTGTTTGTATAAGTTTTTTAAATCTTTTATGCTTTTGTATTTATAATTCTCATGTCTTGTTTGAGAGTTTTTCTATAAGCACATGAGCTTGAAAACTTTTTAAGCACGATGCTTAAAGATCTAGTGATGAGTTGGCATTGGCATCCAACGAAATGCAGTCATATAGATTGGCTTACAAATAAATGTATTATCCTTCATCTCTCAATATACATATTTGCCTAGTTCCAGCGCAATAAATTCGATGTGTAGTGGTCATCTCGCGTATATAAGCAAAAGATTTCTAAGCTTGAGAAATTCCGGTGCAGTGTCCTTTAAGTTGGTATACTTCGTTGAACACTTTTCATAAACCATCACCGATACACAAAACATTTTCTCAAATTTACAAATTATCACTTTTGAAAGGTCATCAATTAATACCTAAACGTATACGAAAATTAGTTTCAGATAGAAAATCGGCTATTCAGTATTCTTTCAGTGTGCTGTGAAATATTTAAGGGTTAGTAAATAAAATTTGTTTGTAAAAATAAAAATAGAAAAAAGAAAACATTGATTAATTGTAGGCTAAAATAGAAAGAGCTAAAAAGTAGAATTCTCTTTACTCTCATGATTTAAAAGTTATTAAATTTAAACAATTGAAGAGTGTAAAAAAATTAAGACGGATTATCCTGGGATAAATACAACATATGATTGAGATGCACAAGTATGTACTCGTATATGTTAGAAAGAAATACAATATAATCGCATATGTTGCACTTTATCTAAAATCTAAAGATTATGGCGGTTTGTTTGGAGTTTTTGTTTTTAGGGTAAAAATGGGGTTTTCTATTCGCATAAATTTTAAATTGTGTTTTTTTCTTTGTGAAATATTTGTTATTTAATCTGTTGAATTTTTTTACAAATTTCAAATAATGCTTATAGCAGCAGACTTCCTTTTGATTTATTTTTTAGTTGTACCTTTTTACAACTTTTCAAAGGCATTGGCATTTGTGAGCATTTCTCTTGTTAAACGCCAGACCTGTTTGGCCGCTTGTTCCAAAGCACTGGGAGATTTACCTTTGAATAAATCCAAACTGGGTAGAAAATAATGAGGGCATCGCCGATACTGTAGACAAGATATTAATTGTAAAAATATGCCATTAATACGATCTGCAATACAGGGTTCGTCCCATTCAAAATCTCTAGGATGCTTTTCACATTCATACAGCAACAGAGTTTTCAAGTGATAGGCTGTAATGGGATTGCCGGGTAGCTCTAAATGACGATCTCTAAGAGTCTTCAAGATACTCAACAAACGACGTCGGCAGCCTCCTAAAAAGTAAAAGATTTTAATTAAAGTTTTGCTAAAAAAAAAAAAAGTTTCTTTATGTTATCTTACCCTGCAGCAAACGATTTTCTGCCTCAAAGAAACTCAATACCCAAGCATCACCTTCCATGCTGGCCGCACTGTTAGCTTTATTCTGAAAAATAACACTTTCCTTGGATAACAAATCAAAACCTTCTGTTTTAACTTCAGCCACTATACCAGGATGTGGCCAAGGTATGTGCGGCAAGGGCCAATGTGCTGCCGATCTGGGCCATATGCCCGAACACTTAAATGCCGGTGTAATTTGCACTACAAATCTTTCACGTATTCTCAGCTTTACCTCAGTTGTGTCGCCTATCATTTTCACCATATCACGATAAATACTCTTATCACAGGCTTGTGCCACAAGTGTTTGAAAACGTGCTCTTATTTTTCTTGAAGACAAATAACCAGAAGCCGTTATAAATTCAACCCACAAGGACATGGATCTTTTGCGACCATCACTCAATTTGAGAACGGCACAACCGGGCAAGGTGCCATCATCTACGAAATTAAACACACCCATTTGATTGAGATATAAAACAATCTCGAACTCTGTGGGGGAAATGACTTCAACGCCTTCATATCTGGAATATCGAAAAGAAATAAGCTTAATAATTTATTTTGGGATTTTTTAACTAATTAAAGACTTCTTGACATCATGTGGAATATTTAAGAATGTTAAGATCCCATACAAGCTTCTAAAAAATAGGCTCATATCTTTCAAGTTAATTACGAATTTAAAATGTTTTTTGTGTATAAAACAGGGAAGTTGCTCTGCCGAATTATTAAAAATTATGTTAAATGGAATTAATTTTTTTTTGCGTCGAATACAAAATTAAAAGAATTAAACAGCGGAACCAGTCTGGAAAAATACTATTTCAATAAATAAAAGGAACAATTCAAATCACTTTACAAAAGGCGAGGGTAACACACATGCAATAATTTTTGCAAAACAGAGACGGACAAATGTACGTACGATTAGTCGAACAACTAGTCTAAAATATAAATTTTTTGATTACACTATGCAACAATTTGAAACTTCTGCCTTGACCTTTGATCACCACTTTTTTCTTTGTTAATGTCCTCTAAATACAAAAACAGTCGAAATTTTAAATTCTATGGAAATGTTGTTTTTTCTCAAATTTGGAATTTTTCAAAAGGCCGATTTCGTCATAACTTTGGAAGGGATAGTCCAATATAATTACAAAAAACACTAAAGAAATTGGATTAAAATTGCCTTTAAGCCGTTCGTTCTAACGTCATTTTTTATTTTTGTACGTAATTATTATTTGAACTGAAATAAGTATAATTCGGAAGTTATTATTATTCGGCTTAAGTTCAATAATTGAAATAATGTAAATTCAAATTATTTTTAAGAGTGGAATATTAGAATATCTAATCAGACTTGCAGAACGGATTAGTAGTTCTAATTTCGACAGCCGCCACGCCGTCATAATCAGCATCCTTTGTTCGCTTTTACCACGTTTGATAGTAGATACTAGTATTAATGACACATCAGCTATTTAACCAAATTTTATAAAGAAATAGAATATGAGAATCTTATTCCTCTTTATCAATATGGTGAGCCGAAATTTCACCTTCTGATTATTATTCCAATTTTTCCAACTCTTATTTTATTTTTGGTTTTGCTTTATGCTGATGATGACGGCGTAGCGGCTAATAAAACGTTAATAAGTTGTGATAAAATAACAAAAAAAAAATAACAAATTTTAGAAAAAAAATCATCCACAGAATTTAAAATTTCGACATCAAAAAAAATATAGGGGAACGTACTCCTAGGCATTTTTCTTGTTGTATAGGGTTATTACAGAAAAAATTATCTCCAAAAATTTTTCATTTGTCTAAAAATAAATTTTATTTTCAGTAAATGTTCTTTACATAATCAATGAATTGTTTGTTTGACTCTTATTTAGGACGCAAATACCAAAAACAACAAGAGAAGCTGTGTCTTAAAAAAGCAACCCCGATGACGACATACACACAAATAGCAACAACAACAATGATAGCAAAAAGAATGCGATTGTAACAAGTTTGCTTACTGAAGATTTTTGAGTGAATCAATTCGTTAATGTTGTTGCGTTAATTCTCATTCATTTTGTTAGAGTCCTTAGATAAAATTTCAGACTTAAATAGATTTAACAAAGTGAAATTTCATAAATTCTTAATGGATGATGATGATGACCCAGACAAAAATTTTGTTTGATATAAAAAAAAAAATCCAGTTAATATTTTTGTTTGATTAAGTAAACTATTTTGTTTAATATTTGTTAGTATTTTTAGACTAATGCTATGTTTCCACGGTACGTGCTTCGCTCTCTATTCATGCTTCACACCCTAATCATGAGCGAAGCAACGTGCTTCGCCATACAAAATTGTGAGAGCGAAGCAAGTAGATTCATTTTGAATCTACTTGCGAAGCACGAAAAATTGCTATCATCTACACTGAACTCTGCTAGTATTAACAAAATTCATTATATTGCAAAGTTTTAGTGAAAAGGGCAAAAAATGTACATATAACTTTTCTCTACAAAAGAAAGAGCCAATAACACTATGCGACAAATGAAGACCTGGAAAACACACACGGACTGGACAGTAAACGTTCGATTGTACTACCACAGGGTAGTCAAATCCTAGAGTCGGCTAAGCAGATTATACATAACAACATTTTATTTAAAAATATAAAATTTTTCGTGCACTTTTTTTGAAAAAATTAAGGAAAAAAGTTTTTTTTTAATTTTTCAATAAAAATATAGCCTATCTGGCGAAAAACTTCCATTTTTAAGATACAAAGAAGTTTTCATGAGCTATTTATGGTGCCTTCAGATTTCATTGATATGTTCATAGGAGTTGCTCACCTTTACCGTAGCTCAGCCGCGGATCCAGCTTGAGCCTTTAAGGGGAACATCTAACTGAAACGCGGGGGATATTCCGTTCTCACCACCCCTTGTATCCGGTCCTGCCATAGCTACAACTTTGCCAAATATTTTTAGAAAAAAAATTAGGAGTCCCTGTAAGTTATTCTAAAACGATAACAAAATGTGTTGTTCCTACATTTAAAAGAAAAAGTGCACGAATAAATTACTTGTTGACATGAAATGTGAACAAAATTTGTTTAACGGACTCTTACCCAGGAAAAATTTTGATGGCAAAGTAATGGGTTAAAATGTTAAAAAACATACCCTTCACTACTTCTACTTTGCATTTTAACCAATTACTTTTACATGGCGATGTCCTTGGAGGCAAGTACTTACCACATTTGATTACAAATAACAAGTTATAAATTTCAATATTTAGAATGCATTGAATACACAAAACACAATAAAAATTAAATGTCTCTGCCAAGCATTGAACTTATGCTGTTTTCAGTTATTGTGCTATTTTATGCCAAGTGTTTTACTCACTAGGCTACTGCACAACTATTTTATTACGGGCTTAAAACTTGTTTTCACAGAAATGACCACAATTAAAAATATATATATTTTGCTTTCCCAGGGGTTGAACTGTTTATCATCTGTGTGATAAGCAGATACACTACTACTCTGCCAATAAGAGAATAAATGGCTTGTTTAATTACTAGTAAGTAATTGTTCAGCTACTGTAAAGTAATTCAGACGGTATGTAGTTTGTGGTTGAAAAGTATGTTGTTCGGTAATGACAACTCATTACCAAGTTTTTGCTAGGTAGCTTTATTATTGTCATACATATGTAAATCACATCCATATAAAATTCTATTTTGGTTATTTTTATTTTTAAATTCACAAACTCAACCCGCGAAGCGATTTATGTAGCTTGTTTGCCAAAAACACCCAGGGTCTATATCGGGAATCCAACTAGAGACCTTGGAATGACTGGCTAGCTTTGCTACCAATCAGTCCATAGTACTGATTAAGTATTTTTTGAGTTTTTTTTACTTTTTCTTAACAAATGTGTTCTATTCCATAATGATCATCTGATGTACTATATTATTGATATATTAAATACCATGATGTACATTTTTATCGATTGGATTTATATATTTATTTTCAAAATCAGTTTATAAATCTGAAAAAAAATCCCGATTCTAGATTTATTCTTATTTATTCTGATTTATTCTTTATTCCTAAGAAGAATAAAGAGA
This sequence comes from Panzeria rudis, assembly GCA_956483635.1. NCBI lineage: Eukaryota > Metazoa > Arthropoda > Insecta > Diptera > Tachinidae > Panzeria > Panzeria rudis. Next base: position 13,786,259 of record OY101448.1, on the reverse strand, counting down.
TCTGCATATCTCTGAATTAATTCAGTGTAATTTTTTAACAATATGCTGCAGATTGTAAAACTTAGTGCTAGCTTTGCTCATAAAAAAATTTAAAGGACCTTCTTGTGGTATGGCAATTTTATCGTTGTAAAATTGAAATACGAAATGAACGGAATCTGAAGATGGTAAAACGAAAACGATAGGAATAAAAGTATGAAATTAAGAGCATTCCGATCGGAATATGTGTGTGCGATAAATCAATGAAAACTCAAAAATGCAATTTATGTAATTTATTTGACATATTGTCATAATTTTATTAAATTCCATAAAGGCTTAACTTGGATTTTATTTTTCATTTTGCCTAAGAGGTACTTTTATTGTTATCCAATGGATTTCTAATTGTATAGAGGTGTAGAAAAATAAAATGGATTCATATCGAATAAAAAAAATTATTTGCTGGGTTTTGTATAATTTCCAAAGCCTACTTTGCTACTTTTTGAAAATCATTTACATATTTGCGAATTCTCAAATGGTTTTTGAAAGTCTGTATATAAGATAAAGGATTTGTAAATTTGCAAAATTGTGTTTGAAGTCTACTGACGATTTGATAAAGCACCAATGAAATGTTGCATATAGACAATGCTTAAACACCAGCAAATAAATTTCATTTAAAATAAAATTATGACAATATGTCAAATAAATTTCAAAAAGATACAAGGACTATGTACAATAAAACCATATTATTGAAAAAAAAACTAATTTCAAAAACATTTGTCATTAACTTAATACAATATTACGTTTTATCTATTTCTTTCCCATGCCGGTTATTTATTTTCTTTTCATACATAAGTACATACTCAGCACAAGTTTTATCTCATAAAAAAATAACTGGGACATGGCCCAGCTGTAGAGAGAATGCTTTACGTCCGAAAAGCCCCTGTTCATATCCCAGCCATGTCAATATTTTTTTAATTGATATTTTTTTTATTGAAATAATTTTGAACTCTTTAACACAGGAAATAAAAAAAAACAAACACACATATTGCTTAAACCTTTTCAGCTTTTCTGCAAAAACACCGAGGGTCTTGTCGGGAATCGAACCTGCGACCTCCCGGTTAATAGTCTAGCATACTATCCTCCAGACTACCGGGATTTTTGTAATCGAAAACGAAACTTATTTTTTTTTGTGTAGGCATAAAAGAGTAACCGGAGGAAACATAGTATTTTAGAAAATTTCTTTAGTCTGCCGGCCACGGGCTCTTAGACTATAGGTAAAGTTGAAATTAGTTAAAGGTATCATTACAAATTTTTCATTATTACAGCTTCACTGTAAAAAAATTATCTTTTTCAAAGTATGCTTATACCAAAGCATTTACCGACTAGTTTTGAATGGTCAAGTAGAAAGTATGGGAACTTGAAAATGGGAAAAATGAAAATGTGGCAACTTTAAATGACTAAACCTCATGATAAAAGTTACAGGCAGGATGAACTTGCCTTTAAGTTATTGCTCACTTATAGGTTAAAGTATAGTTGTAATAATGAAGAACAGTATCCGGCCAATATAATCCCACCTTTAACTAAGGTTATAATAATGGCCCTTAGTCGGGCTGTGAATAGTTTAGCACTACATCTAACGGGGAGTATAGGATCCCCACGGTTCTCAACTCAACTCCTTCAATAGCAATGATAAGCTTACACTAAAGTGATCCGAATTTTCACTACTTCTACATCAGAAGCTAAGGATCTTATTACCTTTTTTGAATGATTTTTTTGTATAATTCAACATCAAACTAGTATTTAATTGCGGTGTAATTTTAAAATTCCATCTCTTTCTATCTCTTTTAAAGTGACAACTACTTCATAAATTAATTGATTTTTTGTCAGCCATTAACTATAGATATAAACCCACATGATTTTTGTGACAGACGAGACGATCTTAATGTTTGTGGGAGAGTGTAATAAACTGTATTGGAAAGACAAGAGACAGGAGATTGTTAAAAATTCATTCAACCAGAAAACAATTAGCAATCGAGAACATAATTATACATACACGCTCAAATACTACGTAAAACAAGTAGTATTTTTAACACTTGAAAAGATTAAAAATTAATACATACAACACAAACAAATTGATCTCTTCGGAGATGTAACAACAACAGATTTTGACAGATCTTAAGGCAATTTCAATGCATCATCGACAATTTGTTTTGGGTCTTATATGTGTAATGTGTGAGGTGATTCACAACCCTGCAGACAAAGTTTTTAGTATGTAATTAGAACTATACTAGTTGCTTTTTACTTCAGACCAGTTGCCCATCTGTCCTTTTTTCATATATCGAGCTATCGATTTTATAATTAGGTTGTTATAGGAGCCCAACTAGTTCATTTGTATACAGTTATATTCCAGTTGGAATCCTAGTTGTTGTAAACTAGTGCTCTTACTAGTTTGCTTATTTAGATTTTGTAACTCTTAAAAAAAACTTTGGCTCAATCAGGATACGAACACAAATTTTTCGAGGCAAGTACTCTACCCACTGCGCCACTTTCTACTTATTTCTTTAAGCGCTAAAAATATGAAAATATACCTGAAAATTTTGTCCTTTTCTGACTAGTATCGTTATTGTCTCGATACAACTAGTAATATGATTGTTCTTTTTTAGGGTTCCGTTATACCAAAAGTGTAAAGGAACCCTATTGTTTTCGATACGCTGTCCGTCTGTCTGTCACAGGCTGTTTTGTAGAGCTTTGGCCGCTACAACAACAAATATATGACTGTTAAAAATTAAAGGGTGTTTTAAAGCGAGCAACGAAAAATGTTGAAATAGTAATGTAATGTTTTCTCGGGAACCGTAAGAGCGACGGACCTGAAATATTCACAGAATATGTAAAACTTTGACCGCTATAACAAATAATATATGATAGTTAAAAATTAAAGGGTGTTCTAAAGCGAGCAACTAAAAATGTTGAAATACTAATGTAATATACAGACACATATAGACACTTTAAATTTTCAAAGTCCGTGTTAATTGGTGTAGTCTGTAGAATAGACTACACCAATTAACACCGATATTTAAAACAATAAAAATGAAAGGGTGTTCTATCAGTTAATGTAATTTTACTATGTAATTTAGACAATCTGCTGTATCTTCGAAACCGTAGGAGCTACGGACCTGAAATTTTCACAGAATATGTAAAACTTAGGCCGCTACAACAACAAACATATGACAGTTAAAAATCAAAGGGTGTTCTAAAGCGAGCAACGCAACATGTTGAAATACTAATGCAATATACAGACACTTATATATAGACACTTTGAATTTTCAAAGTAGTGCTAATTGGTGTAGTCTGTAGAATAGACTACACCAATTAACACCGATATTTAAAACAATAAAAATCAAAGGGTATTCTATCAGTTATTGTAATTTTGACTATGTAATTTAGGCAATATGCTGTATCTTGGAAACCGTAAGATGTAAAATCTTGAAGTCTTAGAACACGCTAAAACTAAAAAAATCCAAAATTAAAAAAAGTTTCAAAACGAAAAAAATGTAAAATGAAAAAAGCGCTTGAAGGAAAAAAGCGCCAAAATTATAAAAATTAAAAAGATCGCCAAAAAAACTAAAAAACGTCAAAAATCGAAAAAGTCTTCAAAACGAAAAAAGCACTACAAAATCGTCAAAACTAAATAAATCATCAAAAAATGCAAAAATCGCCAAAAATGAAAAAATCACAAAAACGAAAAAAACGCAAAAACCAAAACAAGCGTCAAAACTAAAAAAAACGCCAAAAACCAAAAAATCGCCAAAACGAAAAAAAGTGTCAAAACAAAAAAAAAATCGCTAAAACTCAAAAAACCGAAAAAATTCCCAGAAACGAAAAAAGCGCCAAAACTGAAAAAATCGCCACAACTAAAATAAATCGCTAAAACTAAAAATATCGTCAGAAAGTGAAAACGTTAAATAAATGCCATAATCAAAAAATCGCCGAAACTAAACAAATCGGCAAAAAACAAAAAAATTGCAAAAAACCAAAAATGAGCAGAAAAAATAAAAAAAAAATCACGAAAAGTGCCAAAACAAAAAACCCAAAAATAACGCAAAATACTTAAAAAAAATAAAAAACTAAAATTAAAGAAGAAAGCACAACGAAAAAACTGCCAAAATGACAAACGAGGCAAAAACAAAAAGGGATATACATATGTGTATTTGTACGGAACCCTTCGTGTGCGAGCCAAAGTCGCACTTTACTTAATTTATTTACTAGTATCGTTACTAGTCTTGCTACAACTAGGAATATGGGTGTCCTTTTTTGACCAGTAACATTACAACTAGTAATATGACTGTCCTAAAGCGTATCTAGTTATAAATTTAGCTGCTGGGAATATTTTGTGCAAAGCACATGTATTCGTAATTATCATGAGTGTTTTAAAAGGCTGCAATAAAAAATAGTTCTTGTAAACGTTTTGAAAATCTTTAAATTATTTCTAATTCTTCAAGTCGGCGGTTCCTTTTGAGGTTTAAGGCATGCTCCAAAAAAAAACAGCTAGTTATTATGTTCTGTCGTGTAATTTTGATATTTTATTCCTTATATTTTCACCTTGGAACTTTTTCCTATTGGGCAACTTAAATATCAGTAGCTGCATTGATGTTCTTCAATACCACATTTCTTTGTAGGTTAAAGAATGTTTAAAAAATGGACATAAATGCTTCTCCCATTCCATTTATTGTTAAGTCATCATGATCAGCCTCAACGCCTTCGTCGTCATTATCACCATCTTAAGTGGCAACATTTGAAAGTGCGGTTTTGTTTAGGTTTTTCTTTAAATGGGGGAAAACAGAGTTATTTTTTTTATACCATTCAACGCCTTTATGGCTGGTTAAAATATTTTTCGTCTTCTTTCTACAAACTTGGCCTTACAGGATGAGCGTTTGTCTTTTTCTTTTAAGTTGGTCTTTTAAAACTCTATGGCTGTTGGAAGATCTTTCTTCGCTTAAATTTCAGTTTTGATTTTCTTACAGATGCTCTGTTCAATTTTTTGTTTAGTTGTTTTCATTGTGGTTTTTTATTTATTTTAATAAGATTTCTTTCTAGCGACTGCAAGATTATTTTATTTTCTGTCACTTAATTGTTGTTAATTGTTTTTTGACAGTTTTGATTTCCTACACGTATGCGTGTGACGTGTGAAAATGTCATCTTCTTGTTGATTCATATATATGACGCTCCTTTTTTCGCTTATTTGTGAAAAATTAATAAAAAACAAAAAAAATTTTTTTTTACAAAACCGGCGGACAGAGTTTCTTTCAACTTACTTCAATGGATTCTAATTTCATTTCAGTCAACATTGCATCAAAGTGGAATTTCTATGCTATGGAAATGTACACAGAGGAATTTTACCTCTAAGTTTTGAGGCACCATTTGGGAGACCACGGATTCCTTAAAAACTGGAAAAATGGCTTAGGTTCGTAAAATTCGCTTGTATCGCATCGACTCGCAAGAAAATTGCAAAAATCAGAAACCAACCGTTTGTGACTAAAGAGCTCCATAAAACCGATAAAAGATACCCAGCAAAAACTTTTGTCATTTTTGTAATCGGCAGTACTTTATTAATGGGTTACAAAGTAATGATTGGTACTTATATATTTTATTACTATGCTTCAAATTGGAAGTACTACCTAGTTTTGAATAAAATTAGTACGTATTTTTCTCATTATCTGGAAGTAGTTACAATTTGTTGATATGTATTAAGAAAATAAGTAGATAATCCCTTTTAAGTCAACATGTGTTTGTATATGCAAATTAATTTTTGTCGCTTAAACTTATAAGTCAACAATAGCTCAGTGGGTAGAGTACTTCTCTTCAAATCTGAACGAGCAGAGGTTCGTATCCCATCTGGGTCAAAAAAAAAACTTTATATATAAATAAAATTGTAAATGTATAAAATTTTATATGTAAAAAAATATGTATAAAATGTTTTTAATACTAATATGTTTATTTGACTACATATTTTATAGCTTCAAGTAAGCCAAATAGTAGCTATAGTTAATTGCTGTGAAAATGTAAATACATTTGTAAGGGGTACCCCTTATTTTTTGGACTTCTCAAACAAAAATAAGTAGTTATCGAGTCAAATTTTAAGTAGTTACGGCTTAAATTCCCATATACTTTTTTGCCTACCAGTTAGCAAAGTTTTTGCTGGGATCGTACAAAATCTAATCCATAAGAATGGCACAAACTTTCTAGCATCGAAAAAATAGCAAAGCCTAATATTGAGGCACAATTCGCTAAAACTATTAAAAACACGAAAAATCACTAGTATCAGGAAAATGGTGGCAATCCGCGAAATATTCTAAAATAAAAAACAAGCGAAAACTCACGAAAAAATCGGACAGAAACTGCTAAATTGATTAAAAATTGCTAAAACTGAAAAAAACATGAAAAAATCATGTCCATGGGAAAGATATGCGAAAAATTTCCAAATTTTAAAACCTATCCCCCCTATTCTGAATGTCGACGTCGACATCACATCAACACAGCAAAAGATTGTCACTTGTCTACCCTTTGTCGACAACAATTGACTAATATTAACATGCTCGGCTAATTTCATAAGCCTCAGAAAATTGTATGAGACTGTCAGAAGTAGTCAATTATTGTCGACAACGATCAGACAAATGGCAATTTTTGGTGCCGTGTTGATGTGACGTCGATGACGCCGTTCATAATAGGGCGGTATGTAACTCGCGAAAATGTTCTTAAATTGGTTTGAAAAAATTCAATGAGTTCCAAAAATTTACAATCAGATCAAAAATTGCCTAAATATTAAAAAACGGTGTTTTATTAAAAAAAAAATTAAGAAAAAGAGTTAAAGCAAATGTAGTTAATGTAAAAAAATACTCACGAGTACGTATTAGTGTTGTAATTCGAATAACAATTATTCGAATAATCGAACAACTTATTTTAGTTTTTGTACATAAAAAATAAAAATAAAACAGAAAAATAGGCAATGGTTAGGGCTATGGCGTTATGGCGAGTCACCCATAGTCAATTGCATTGTTGTACATAAGGTTGGTTCGAACAGCTGTTTTCTATGGCTATGGTTATGGCACGTCTAATTGAACCTTAAATTTAGGAAAGGAAATAATGGCCATGGACATTATTTCGTTTTTGAAAAGAAAATATTTTTTTATAAAAAAAATTAAAAAGTATTTCACAGTAACGATTTTTTGCAAAGCCGGCCTTGGGCCAGTCTTAAGGGTTTTCTCCTCTGGGTAATGTCGAATAGTGGCTTCGCTGAGTAAAGATATTTTGGTAGACAGAAAATCGTTACTCAGCGAAGCCCCTATCCGATATATCCAGAGGAGAAAGCCCTTAAGCCCTGCCGAAGGCCGAATAGCATAAAAATGTTTACTCTGTATAACCAGTACTTTTCTTTTCGAAATGGAAATAATGTCCATGGACGTTATTGCATGCCACCCTTTTCCTCCTTTTCTCCCGATAGGATGTGTGAAAAATGAAGTGCTCTAAGCAAATTGCCATAAATCCCCTAACATTTGGCATCATGTCATGTTCTTTGTCCCGCTTACTTCTCTAACGCATCTATTAGCAAAGCAAAAAAAAATTAATTTAAATAATGATCTTCTTACCTGCCATTGCATTCAACTAAACTAGAGATAAAACGGGGCTCTTGCAATTCGACCTCCTTTAAAATGTCCTGGATAATTTTGCAAATTTCGCGTATCGCTGTAGCGGTTTTAAACATGCGAGCTTGAACACGTTCAGCACAATAGCGATTCATCTGATAGATCATGCGCGTCTGGGCGGCCATCATATCGGGCGGCACCAACATGGCGGCGACAGGAAGTCTAGAAAATATCACCACAAAATTTAAGTTGATTGTTTTACTTATTTTTTTTTCTTCTTCTTCAAATTTATTTAACAGATCTAAAGGTAAAACGAAATTCTTTTCTTCTTAACTATTGTCTAAAAGACAATAAACAATAGATGTGTTTTTTTTTTATTATTTTCACGCCACAAAAGCTTTTGAACTTTATTTTTTAGTTTCCTTTTTTTCGGATTACGTATAAAACGTAAAAGTTTTTTGTGTTTCTGTTTCCTTTGTGCAAAATTTTAGAAGAAGCCGCCTTAAAATTCACATTTGGTAAATAGTTTTTCTATTTTTTTCTGTCTTTCATTTTATGCTTTCAATGGTTAAAATTTAAAATTCAAAAAGATTTAAAATCACTGATTGTTGTAGTACGTTGAGTACGAGAGTACATGGATGGCAATAAGATACAACGGAGCCGTTAAGTTGTTGGTAAAACATTAACGGATGCTTCTGGTCAGCAAACGTAGCGAAAACAAAATCCAAACAAAACTCCTCTAGAGACTGTGATGTGAAATCAAATCAAAGCAATTGCAGTTTGGCCTAAATGTTTGCCATTTAAGCGAATGAATGAACGAACAAACAAACAAACAAACAAACAAACAAACAAACAAGCAGACAAACGTACTATTCAATACTTCAGACAAGCGATTTTGTTTGTGATGATGCAGTTCGGTACGATTTTTGCTTTAAAGCCGTTATGCTGCCAATGCGAATGCAGGAGTTAAAGTTTGCTTGTTTATTCAAGAAGGAAATTTTCCAGTTGTTGCAGTATGAATTTGGCGTTTTTTCTTTTTTGAATGTTTTTTTCTGTATTTCTTGGGGTACAAAATGACACGCGTCGTGTAGTAAATCTCGCGGATATTTACAGCTTTATCCTCAGATAAAGAAGTTTAATACCTTTGAAAATACACAAATAAACATTTAAACAGACCATACAATTGAATACAAGCTACCAATACTACGATACAATTCATACATCACATGAGTCGTTTCGGTCATCCAGTGCACCACAAAATGCGATACATTGCTGCTGCTGCTGCTACTGCAGCACAACAGTATTCCCCCAGCTTACTTACAATCACACGCACTGCGTACTAAAAGCATGAAGTAGTAGGCGTGCATGTATGTAATGGGTACATTATCGCTGTTGCCGATGCTGCAGCTGCTTAGGATGCCTGTATTTGTCTTATAAAGATATCTGTATTTTGTTGTAGTTAAGTGTGAGCGTACAACAACGATTTTTATTGTTTACCCAAGTATCTAAGAGATGTATCTTTTAGATTTCACTGCAGCTCATTTACTTCACTAGCAAAAAAACACTAAAAATGTGATTGCACTTTTTTGTTCTTTTTCACAAATCTCAAAAATGTATCTTTTACATGCCGCCGGTTTTTAAGCTCCTCTATCGTCTCTCTGCAATATTTTTCAGATTTATCCCTTTTTTAATATTTATCTTTGAATTGTTTTCTTATATACTTATGTGTATCTCACAGATACTTGTTTATTTACCTTGTGGCATATAAATAAATGGTGGTATTTATTTGAGTGTGTGTGTGTGTGTAATCCGTCAATGAGAGTGAATTAAGCTCCTCCCCTAGTGAAACGAAAACAAATCTCAATGTTTTTTGTTTATTTGCCTTTTTGTTTTGTTTGAGTATCTAAAAAATATACTCTCTGTATTTTAATGGATACATTTTATTTTATTTACTCTGTGCAGGCAGTGCTGCCAGATCTGACTCTTTTTATTGTACAAAATTGTCTATTGAGAATGTGATGATTTGTACACGAAACTTTATGATATTTTTAACGGACTATTAAAAACTAAATTTCAACTAGTTTTCTGTGTGTTTTTATATTCGTACCTTCTAAATAATTGAAAATACTTCAAGAATGTATAAAAAATTTATTCGTTTACGATCATCATGCATTCCCAGAATAAGAAAATATTAATCATACGCGACCTACTTGTTCTTGTCTTGTCAAGCTCCTGAACCCTCACTAGACTATGTCAACCAGCGATGCCAACTTACTGCTTTTGGCACTATTTGTTGTGCTTTTTGATGTCTCAAAAAGCCAAATTTTTAGCTGTGGTTCCATGGTAGAATAATACAGGTAGTGGTGAAGCGTTAACGAACTTTTTTTTTTGAGTTCGACTCTGTCAAAAGTTGTTTATGTTATACCAACACACACCCACACTACTGAAAAAAACATGGCGAAGTAAACACACACATGTGAACATATACATTTTTATTTCAAATTTTCTTTTGTGCTTTTTGACAACCTCGAACATAAACAACAATAAAAAGCCGTGTTGTTTTTGCTGTTGTTGGGTTGTTGTAGCTTCGCTACTACCTGTAGTATAATTCTACCATGTGTGGTTCTTTAATAAAAAAAGCACTAGCTTGGTGCTTTTTTAAGGTTCCGTACACAAAAAGTGTAAAAGAACCCTATTGTTTTCGCTACGCTGTTCGTCTGCCTGTCTGTCACAGGCTGTTTTCTCGGGAACCTTAAGAGCTACAGAGCTATGTAATTTAGAAAATATGCTGTATCTTGGAAACCGTAAGAGGCAAACTCTTGAAAATTTAAACGCTGAAACTTAAATATTCCAAAATTAAAAAATGTCAAAACGAAAACTTGTCAAAATGAGAACAGCGCTTAAAAAAATCACTAAAACTAATAACATCGCTATAACGCAAAAAATCACCAAAACTAAAAATATTGGCAAAAAACTAAAAAAAAGCCCCAAAAGCCGAAAAAAGTCGTCAAAACGAAAAAAAGCACTAAAACCTAAAAAATCGCTAAAAACTAATAATATCGTAAAAAAAATCGCTATAAATTGAAAAAAAGCGAAAAAAACGCCAAAACAGAAAAAATCGCAAGCAACCGAAAAATTTGCCAAAACAAAGCAAGTCTCAAAGCAAAAAAAAAATCGCTTAAACTAAAAAATCACCAAAAACCGAAAAAATCCTCAAAACCGAAAAAGCGGCAAAACTGAAAAAAGCGCAAAAAACTTATATAAGTAACTATTACCATATTTACACTATGCAACTTTGTTGCATGCAATTTTAATTTTAAGTGTGAGTGTTGAAATAGAAATGTATACATTTTGTATTTCTTCTCTGTCTTTCTCACTGAAAAACAGAAGTTGCATGCAACAAAGTTGCATAGTGTAAATATGGTATAAAAGTAAAAATAAATCGCCAAATCTAAAAAAATCGGCAAAAAACCAAAAAAAAAAAAAAAATATTGCAAAAAAAGCAAAGTCGCAAAAAAAATGAAAAAAAGCGCCAAAACCAAAAAATAGCAAAATCAAAAAAAAAATTTTTTTAATTAGAACGCTAAAAACAACATTACGGAAGGCAACTGGCAACTGAGAACTGTTAATTTTAGTTGCTATTTATTGCTTTTCTGGCAACCACGAATTTTCAGTTGCCAAAAGTTCGGTTGCTATTAATAATCTACCCATAAAATGAAACGAAAAAGCAAAACGAAAAAATTGCGAAAATGAAAAAAAGGGCAAAAACGAAAAGGTATATATTTGTATTCGTACGGAACCTCTCGTGTGCGAGCCAAAGTCGCACTTCACTGAATTTATTAAATGTTTCAACAGTGTCTTTACTGCTTTTTACAAATTTTCATATTTTATAACTTGTATAAATACAAACTTACATACATAACTTCGTTAACCCTTCAATAAAATATAGTGCTAGAATGATTTCGGCTACCAAATACATATGTGTATGATACTACTTCGAAAAGCGCTATTTGAAGATATGAAAGCGCTATTTGAAGATATGTTTCCGAATTGCGAGACATGATGGTAAATGTTAAGTATTGTAAATGGAGATGTGATCAAAAGCTGACTTTTTTATAGGAAGTATTTTAAGTATTCGAAAGAAATCGAAAGAAAGTTTCAATAAAGTTTGTTTGTTTTATTCTTCGCATTAAGTAAGGACTTCATCGCCAAACGCTTGTTATTAAATAAATATTCAGGTAAACCGGTAAATTTTTGGTGGTTGCAGTAAATTAATGAAATTCAGTAAACGCCATGCTGGTCAAAACATTATTACGTTGAAATCATGGATTTCAAAAGGCTGTTTATATAAAAATTCAGATAAATCGCTAATTATTTAGAGATCGCCAACCTCCAATATTGCTCCAGTTTTGGGTTTATAGAGTTTATTTCGATGAATGCAGCCTTATGGAGACAGACTAGAATATCCTACTAATATTGTAAATGAGAAAGTTTGTCTTTTTGTGAGTTTGGATGTTTGATCCACTATAACGCGAAAATCGCTTGATAGACTTGGATGCAATTTGGCAGGATAGTATATGAGGTAAAACGGAGAAAATTCGGTACTCTTGGAATTTTATTTATTTTTTTTGCCTGCGACTGTTCTGATATTTCAGCAGCTCGCTGACGAAGTCACGGGTAAAAATTAGTAATATTATATGGAAGTTTTATATATGTGGTTTTTTAAAAAAAAAATTAATAGATGTACTATATATCGTCACCTGAAACGCAATACTCCCTAACTGACATTTGCATAATTTTACAGGAGAAGCAATAAATATGCTAAATTATTTAATTGGCCTGTTCTATTTCCTTTTCGATTTCCTTAGTATTATTGCTGTTTTTGTGAGGGTAAGTCTGATTGTTATAGTAGTTATGTATGTTGGTGAAATACATCAGAATTTACTAAAAACGCGATTAGAATATTTTGTTAGATAGATCTTTTGGCATTTTATATAACGTTATGGAGGTATAATTTTAATATCAGTTTATAGTTGCAGTGGTTCCAAGTGGAAATTCTCCTTATTAAAATTATAACTTTATTGCTTGTCTTCTTTATGCATCTGCTAATAGAAAAACAACAGCAACAACAAAATAGGTTGGTGTTTTTTTTTAAATTTTTTACCTCGAAATTACGCTTTTTATGGCCTTTTTTAAATTTTATTGTGCTTTTTCCTAAAAAAAAAGTTGGCATCACTGCTGTCGACCCACATATTTCATCCTTTTTATTTTTCTCCACCCACAGACTTATGGTAAATGCTTTCAAACGTTCCAATGATAATCTGAAAATTTCTGGATGTATCGCTCACTAGCAGTATAATTACTCGGGATAATGTATAAAAATCAACAACTTTCCCTATTCCTGAAGTTTTCAAAGGCTTTTGTTTTTTTTTTGTTTTTTTAAGAGAAGTATCACAATCAGGCAATTAATGCCTACCAGTTAATTAATTAATGTGTAGAGAGAACAGGTGGTGCAGTGGAAGAGATAGAAATCTTAATTCATTTACAACCCTGCTATTGCGCGTTTTTTGTAGAGCAGTGTTGCAAGCCCCTCTGGTGTCAAGTAGACGCATTAAGTTGTTTAAGCTGTTTAGCCATTTTATTAGTTATTTTACTTCGCCGACGGTTCTGTTACAATACCGATGAAGGAGGGTGCTGTGAAGTGCATTAGGATATGTTAGTATTAATCGCTGCCGGTACTGCCAAGTTGATCAGTGCTATGCCTTCATCACTTTAACAGTCCAACAACAACCAACACCATATCACACCAATGCACATGAGAAAAATGCATGATGTTGTTGGCTTGCCTGCAACTATTCTTGAACTTAAGACCTCAGGATCTTGAACTTAAGACCTCAGCCAACAGCAAGTAGCTGCCCAGAGATACTTCCTAAGGTAAACTATATACTGATCTTGTTTGTTTCAAATCCTTCAAGGATTATGAAGATTAAAAATAGTTATGTTGAGTTTTGCACATGTTACAATCCCTTCTGTGTTCATTTAACAGAAATCTTATAAAATTTTCGGGATATGCCGAGCTTTGAGTGCGGATTAAAGTATGCGAAAACCGGATATGTTTAAACGGAATTTCTGACAATCGATAGCAGCTAAGGTTCCCTTACTTTTATCACATTTTGCGTCATAATGACCTTAAAAGCTCATTAACTCTTTAAAAATTTTATTTCCAAAAACTTTTACAACATTATCATAGTTTTTTTCATATTGTTTTTATCAGCCATAAAAATCGAGAAACTAATATCATCTATTTTTTTATAATCAACTATATACACATTTAAAAAAAATTTAGTTTTTTAATCAATTTATTGTTGTGATCATTTCAAAACATAAAATAATAAAGTTGAAAATTGGAAAGCGACAACACTTTTTTAATTTTCTCCAAGAGGGGAAAACTTGGGCTGGCAATTTTTCGCAAATATAAGGAGGATACTGTGGGCTTTCGCATATGGGAGATCCTTGGCCTAAGCACGGTGGTATTTACGACTTTTATAACAATGAATTTTAGTGAAATTATGATTCACTTACGTTTTAAGGGACGCTCTGAAGGTATGCCTCTTCAACACATTTTTTTTCTCTTTGAAACTGTTAAATTGAAGAACAAATAGCCTTTTAAATTCTAAAGACCATTTTTAAATCCGTTCATTACTTTCGATTTTATAAGAAATGAGACTTATATCTTCAAATAGTGTAAATCCTTGGCTGCAATTTCTATTTGGTCCAAATAATCCAAGTTGTGCCCAAATATGACAAAAATCCCTCAGAGATCATCAATAATAATTGGCTTTCGAATTGTATTTCCCAACAATTTTAAATGTCAACTTTTAGCGATGATTGAGATCTAACAGTACATTTTTATTTTGATTTGAATTAATTTTTCTTACAGCAGATATGTTACGTATAAAATAGCAAAAAATCAGAACGATCCAGATATATTTATTTTCTACCATTTGTCTTTCTACACCCTAAAACATTACTTCAAATTTACGATCATATATTGTCTAAATTTGTGTTGAAAAATTCTCCTTGTCTAAAATTACATCGATTTTATAGTTATTATATTAAAGAGAAAAACTTCAAATTAATCATATTTAGTTCAAGTGGAAAAAATTCAACAAAAAGTATAATACGGCTATGGCTGAATGATAGATACGTCAGACTATCAGTAAGGAGCCAATCGCTTTTTTTAGTAAAAACATTTTGTTCAAAAATAATGCGTGTGTAGTCTTAGGTCGAAAGTAGTCTGTAAAGTGTTGCCTACTATTATCGACCTAATTTTCAACAAAAGTGTTTTAGAGTGTGGTTCGGCCATTCATCAAATAGTGCAAATGGTAATATACATACTTTTTACTAATTGAGTTATGAATTTAGTTGAACTGTGTGATTTTATATAAAGTTATTTAATTAGTTTGGCTTAATTTCATTTTTAATTAAAATTTTCAATTAAATAATTTTTTATTTTAGAAAAAATTCTAAAGCATGTAATAATTAAAAACAGATAAAGAAAAATTTGGTTGAACGGAAGGTTGAACGAATATGTTTTGAGACCACGTGCTCTTCTCATCAGAGTTCTTTACCGCTTAGACCTCACGGCCACGGCAGCCACATCCACCATGGCAGCTGCAACCAATTAGTTTGAAAAATCCTTTAACTTAAATTATTTCCGGCTGAGAAGGCCATCTGGTGGGACTTTTTTTTATCAGCTTTCATTAATGTTTAGGAACTTCACTAACTTCCTTATCTCGTTCAACTTTAAGCTTTTTTTGAATTCTATCGTTGCTAGCTTGAAAAGATGGCCTTCGCACCCGGAATTAATTAAAGTTAAAGGATTTTCTAACTAATTGGTGTAGCTGCCATGACGGTTGTGGCTGCCGTGACCGTGAGGTCTAAGCGGCTAAAAACTCTGATGAGAAGACCACGTGGTCTCAAAACATATTAGTTCAACCTTTCGTTCAGCCAAATTTATCTTTATCTCTTTAATTATTATATAATTTAGAATTTCTTTCTAAAATAAAAAATAATTTAATTGAAAAATTAAATTAAAAACGAACTTAAGCCAAACTAATTAAATAACTTTGTATACTTTTTTACTTTTAAACTTAAAGTTCTTTGATTTCTTAGTCTTTTTTAAGCTTTACAATACTTGTTTCCTTTTTTACATTTACTGAGAACTGATAGCACGGATAGAAGGGAACGAAAATTTCATGAGAATTTCACGATACCATTTTGAGCTTGGAGGGAAAGGAAAATTTTATGGAAACATAAATATATTTCACTTCTTATACATGATAGGGGTGATTACATTAATCCACTCTGTCTCGATTCCAGAAAACAGCGACATCGAGTCAAAGTTATGATCAGGGCTCGGACTTTCATGCAAATTCATGTATTTTGTGGTGATAGATAAAGACGTGTTGACTAATTATCTATGCGTATCGTCAAATTTTAAGTAGTTTAGCATCGATATGTAGTTGCATATTTTTGCATATTTTGGAGGTTAGTGCATATTTTTGCATATTTTGGCAGTAAATGCATAATATTTGGAGTTATAAAAATTATATTAATCGGCCTATTATGCATGTCTACCGATCTTCAGTTGGGTTGTCAGTTGCTGAAAATGATACTACTGATGGCAATTGACAACTGAGAGCTGTCAACTTCAATTGCTATTTATTTACTTTCTGGCAACCAATAATTTTCAGTTGCCGACTGGCAACTCAACTAAAGTTCGGTTGGATTGAATAATGGTTATTTTTCCTCTAATACTAATAAAAAATTAAAAAATATATTTTGATATTATTTTAGTTTTCGTACTTTGTTCGTAGGTAAATGCATATTTTTCATCTTTAGGTGCATTTATTAAGCGCTTAAAATCAATTTTTAGTTGCATGAAAGTCCGAGCCCTGATTATGATTATTTGGTCCTTTGAACCCCATTATACTTTCTGGTCTGTGCTAGGCTGCAATCAAGTTTGATGGGTACACTCTAAAACACTTTTGTTGAAAATTAGGTCGATAATAGTCGGCAAGACTTTACAGATTATTATCGACCTAAAATTTTACACACGCATTACTTTTGAACAAAATGTTTATACTAAAAAAAGCGATTGGCTGCGTGCATGTTTGAACCGCGACATCCTGACTGATAGTCTGACGTATCTACCTACCATTAACCCACCCATAGCTATGTTAAATTTTTTCCACTTGAACTAAATATGTTTAATTTGAAAGGTTTTTTACTTTAATAAAATAACTACAAAATCGATGTAATTTTAGACAAGGAGAAATTTTCAACACAAATTTAGACAATATATGATCGTAAATTTGAAGTAATGTTTTAGAGTGTATAAGCTTTTCAGTATTTCTGATGTTAAGTCCACGCCTGGTAATATAAATTGAGCAACTAGAAATTGCTCCAATGCGCCAAAAAGGACACTATGCTAAAAACAAACCCCGCAATGAAAAAACAATTTTTTGGGATTTCTTAGAAGATGTTTTAACTAGGGATGTAACGAATGCCGATACCGATACCGATATATCGGCGATACTTCAGATTTTCCGATACATCGGTATCGGCGATATTTTACTGTCGATACGACGATACTTTTAAAATTTTTTTCAGAGTTTTTTTTAACAAATAATTTATTTTTGTTCAATTTTACCATGAATTAAATTCACTTCGTTATTTTCTTAATCTTATTAATATCAATTTTAAAAATTAATAATATTTTATGCTGTTATTTTGTAAAAAAAATTACTTAATTTTTGTTAATTTTACCATGAATTCAAATTCAAGTCGTTGTTTTTTAAATCTTATTCCAGCAAAAAAAGACACTCCAAAGAAGTCATGAAAATGTAGAATTTGCGATCCGGAAGTATTGCAAAATTTGGATAATTTCTAATTAGTTTTACATATCCTTGCCATTGCAAGAAGTTCTGTTTTTCGTTTACCAATCACCGAATTGGAAGCGATGCTAGGACAAATTTCTTTTTCGGTGTTCTATAATGGTTTTTCCTCAAGGAAAAAGGATAAAAAATTACCCATTTTCACAATTTTTTTATGCGAATTTAAACTCAAAACTTTATTTTCATGTAAATTTAAGTGAATAAATATAAACTTTTAGAAGACTTTTAATAATTAAGCTATTAAGTTATTTAGAAGAATATTAGTTGATTGATAAATGTTCTTTAAGAACTCAACTTTTTAAAAAGCATGGCGAGTATTTTTTAAAATTACAAAGGAATTAAACATTTTTTCTTGCTTTTCTACTAATTATCTGCATATTTTTAATATAGATTTTTTTGAAGCAAAGAAAATGTAGCTCCTTAAAAATTACTTCTAGTTTTTTATATTCTATTTTATTATATTCAATTTTAAATATTCTCTCTTACAATGTAATTTTGTATAATAAAAAAATTGCACTTGAGTTTTGTTGATCTAAACTTGAACTCAATTTCAATAT
Organism: Panzeria rudis; assembly: GCA_956483635.1. Taxonomy (NCBI): domain Eukaryota; kingdom Metazoa; phylum Arthropoda; class Insecta; order Diptera; family Tachinidae; genus Panzeria; species Panzeria rudis. Next base: position 13,768,127 of record OY101448.1, on the reverse strand, counting down.
TCGTATCGGTATCGGAATCGGTATCGGCGATATTTATTTTTAAATATCGGTATCGGTATCGGATCGGCAAAACGGCGTATCGTTACATCCCTAGTTTTAACGTTTGTTTAAAATTTTTAACTACTTGTAAATTTCCAGACTAAATTGGGTTTCTTAAAAAATCCAAATATGTATTTTTTCCTCTGGCATTCCATAATTTCTCGAAAAGCTTTTTTATCGTTTTTTTAAAGAAAATTTTATTGTTTCATATAAAACATTTGTTGGCATTTAAATTAAATTTATAGCAAATGTTTGAGTAATTTATTTCACCATTAGCCAGTTAAAACATTCCCGACTTCTTTACCTTACTTCGTATAACCATTTGTCTGTCTGTCTCCCTGGTTGTGTGTGTGTGTCGTCTATCTGTCCGCCTGTGTTGCAAATGTAACCCCCATTTTGTTGGATTTTACACTAGCACAAAAAAACAAAATATTCACAATTTGTGAACCATAATTTATCTTCATGTTGTTTTATTTTCATTTAAACATTTATTTTATGTTCCTTTTTTATGTTGTTGCTTATTGTTGTATGTATCTTTTTATGTAGAAAAGTTGTTTGCATTCGGTTTGTGTTGTAGTGGTGTATCTTTTT